>CM019066.1:56262221-56410250 GCA_009667805.1 Leptobrachium leishanense | reverse complement strand
CTGCTGTTGATCCAAATGAAGGCAAAAAGCCCAGTCTGAAATGCTTGCCTAGTCATTAAATACAGATAGGGCCTATGGCTGAGAAATGGCTCTGCAGTGAAGGGGTTAAATGTGCTCAATCCTCTGATCTCTGAGTCCCTGGCAGATCTGGCAGACTGGCAGCACGTTACCTTTCACAGGGTCTGTACACTCCTGGTGACAGTGTGGGTGCAGCACTTCTGTTTCCCTTTACAGTCGCTGTCGCTCTTACATTTTGGAGGGGGAAGCGGGCGGGTGCACCACGTTACTGGGATCGGGCAGGATCCTTCCTTTTCTTTCAAAACTGTAAATAATAATAAACACAGATTTATTAACATTATTGCGGCTCCCGGTAACACGTGACATCTTGAGTGATATGACAGATACACGTTGTGAGATAGATATTTTAAATTTTCTGTATGAATATATATACAGTACTGTGCAAAAGTTTTAGGCAGGTGTGAAAAAATGCTGTAAAGAAAGAATCCTTTCAGAAATATAAATAATGATTGTTTATATTTGTCAATTTTCAACATGCAAAGTGAGCGAACAAAAGAAAAATCTAAATCAAATCAATATTTGGTGTTACTACCTTTTGCCGTCAAACCAGCATCAATTCTCATAGGTCCACTTGCACAAAGTCAGGGATTTTGTAGGATTATAGTCAGGTGTATGATCAACCAATTATACCAAACAGGTGCTAATAATCATCATTGTCACACGTAGGTTGAAACCCAGTCATGAACTGAAACAGAAACAGCTGTGTAGGAGGCTTAAAACTAGATGAAAGACACATCAAGCTTATTGCCCTTCGAAATCGGAAGATGTCCAGCAGTGCCATCAGCTCAGAACTGGCAGAAACCAGAGGGCCCCAGGTACACCCATCTACTGTCCGGAGAAGTCTGGCCAGAAGTGGTCTTCATGGAAGAGTTGCAGCCAAAAAGCCATACCTCCGACGCGGGAACAAGGCCGAGTGACTAAAGTTCATTTATATTGTGTGTTTTTAAATAAATTACATCGTTTGGTTTTAGTTTAATTTAGTTTAGTGTAAAATGGCGTAACTTTAGTTTTAAAAATACTTATATTCCTGTAGGTAAATGTGTTTTTGTGTATGCAGTAAACAAGCTTTACTGCTGTGTAATTTATGCACCAGGGCTTTTCCCATTATCTAGCTGCATGTTTAATTCAAGGGATCTCTGATAGTGTGTGTTTAATCTGATGTGTTAGAACAATGGATATACAAATGTTGTGTGAGCTGAAGGCTAAAGAATGTAAAGAATGTTTATCTATACTATAAAAGAGTAAGCCTTCAAGTGTCCGTCGCCAAAAGCGGTCTGCGCATGCGCGACGGACATTTGAAAGTGGCTGTTAAAACAAACAGGTAGCTGCGCGTGCCGGGCACCTGCAAAAAAAAAAAAAATCGGCACGAGCCGCGCGCAGCTACCCGTGTGTTTAAACGCCGCAAGCCCCGATCCTCCAGCGGTGACCGTCCTCCGGCTGTCGCGGCCTGCTCGGCGGGCATCCAGGCTCAGGCGAGCCCCCGGCTTGGTTTGGGCCTACAGGCCCAGCCGAGCCGGGGACTCGCCTAAGCCTAGAGGCCGGCCGAGCAGCCAGCGACAGCCGGAGGACGGTCACCGCTGGAGCTCCGGGCCGAAGTTCCCAAAACATACTCCCCTAAATCGGCCCTGAGCTCCAGCGGTGACCTCCTCCGGCCGAGCAGGCTGCTAGGCCGGCCTGCAGGCTCAGGCGAGCCCCCGGCTTGGCTTGGGCCTACAGGCCCAGCCGAGCCGGGGACTCGTCTAAGCCTAGAGGCCGGCCAAGCAGCCAGCGACAGCCGAGGACGGTCACCGCTGGAGCTCAGGGCCAATGTAGGAGGATGTTGCCTACACATACTCATCTACATCGGCCCTTAGCTCCTCCAGCGATGGCGGTCCCGCTTCCAGCGTCCTCTCTGTCTCCGTTGGTCGTCGGTATGACGTCACGAAAGCCGGCTGTGCGCGCATTCCAACCGCCACAGCACCCCGTGGGCTGCGCGCATGCGCAGTCCGTATATATATATATATATATATATATATACACACACACACTGTAACCCCATGTGGATATATATACACACACATACACATATATGGTTGTTACAGTGTGTGTGTGTATGGCTGGCATCCAGGCTCAGGCGAGCCCCCAGCTCGGCTGGGCCTCTAGGCCCAGGCCAAGCCGGGGGCTCGCCTTAGCCTGGATGCCGGCCAAGCAAGTAGCTCGGCCGGCATCCAAGCTTGGGCGAGCCCCCGGCTTGGCTGGGGCCTAGAGGTGCCTGAGCGCAGAGCCAAGCGCAGAACGCAGACCCAGCGCCTGAGCGCAGAGCCCAGCGCCTGAGCCCAGTACTTGAGCCCAGCGCTGAGAAGAGCACAGAGCAGAGCGCCAAGCAGAGCACAATAGATGGCACAGAGCAGAGCACAATAGATGGCACAGAGCAGAGCACAATAGATGGCACAGAGCAGAGCACAACCCATTAAAGGCACAGAGCAGAGCACAATAAATGGCACAGAGTCGAGCACAGCACAATAGACTGCACAGAGCCGAGCACAATAAACGCCACAGAGCCGAGCACAATAAACGCCACAGAGCCGAGCACGGCACAATAGACTGCACAGAGCCAAGCACAATAAACGCCACAGAGCCGAGCACAATAAACGCCACAGAGCCGAGCACAATAAACGCCACAGAGCCGAGCACAATAAACGCCACAGAGCCGAGCACAATAAACGCCACAGAGCCGAGCACAATAACGGCACAGAGACGAGCACAATATACGGCACAGAGCGAGCACAATATACGGCACAGAGCCGAGCACAATATACGGCACAGAGCCGAGCACAATAAACGGCACAGAGCCGAGCACAATATACGGCACAGAGCCGAGCACAATATACGGCACAGAGCCGAGCACAATATACGGCACAGAGCCGAGGACAATATACGGCACAGAGCACAGCACAATATATGGCACAGAGCACAGCACAATATACGGCACAGCCAATCACAGCACAATAAACAGCGCCGAGCACAGAACCAAGCACAACACAATAAACGGCGCAGAGCACAATAAAAGCAGAGCACAATATACGGCACGGAGCAGAGCACAGAGCCGATGTGCAGAGCCCAGCACAGAGCCGAGCAAAACAGAATAAACGCCACAGAGCCGAGCACAATAAACGCCACAAAGCCGAGCACAGTACAATAGACGGCACAGAGCCGAGCACAGAGCCAAACACAGCACAATAAACGGCACCGAGCACAGAACCAAGCACAACGCACCACACTTATCAATAGACTGCCCTCTGGGCAGGCTTTACACCTAGTTGTTAATAACTGACTTAATGTAATTAGTATGGGTATGCAAATTATGACTGTTGGATTTCAGCATAAATGGTGGCGTTTTGTTCATTAAAAAGTCAGGGAACTCTCACAGCTCAGAGAGAGAGGATCCTGTTTTAAAGCATACAGCCGCGCCTGGTGTCTTTATTTCAGCGAAGCTACACTATACACTATCACCCTCAGAAGGCAGAGAGCGGCCTTCTGTAGATTCCTAATGGCTCCAGGGCAGAGGAACAGAAGCAGGCAGGTCAGTCACATTCGAGGCGCTGAAGACAGCGCTCCCAGTAGCCGGGCTGACCGCAACGAAGGGGTGTCTGGATAGCCAGGACAGACGGAAGGGAACGGTTCCTTCACACTGGTGGCAAGCGGTGGGATAAGCTCTCCAACCCCAGAAGAAACGCAGAATGGCAGGGTACGCCAACTACAAAAAAGACACCCTGCGGGGCATCCTGGAGAGCCGAGGAGGCACCCCGGGCTCAAAGAACAAAAAGGCCTTGGTCAAAGAACTGCGAGAAATGGACCAGCGAAGAGAGGACACGGGACCCCCGTCCATAAGAGACCGGTTTCAGCAAAGAGAAAGGAGGGCGATGGCACAGGCCCAGGCGGATGAACCTGGTAACTGGCAGGACAAGCACTGGTGGAAAGATTTTGTCTGAGAGATGTGGAACGAGGCCATCCAACAGGAGGAGGACTGCCTTGAAGAAGTCCTTCCCACTTATACGGAGAGGTACGAGCACCAGTGGTACTTACGGGTGCCCTTTTTGGGAGAACAGCCCCAAGAGGAATGGCTGACGGAGCTAGGCGAACTGGTCCAGAGCGAAATTATACTGGACACCAGCTACAGAGCCCTCCAGTGGTTTACGTCCCAACTAATGCCCAGCACAGCAGACAGCGGCCCAACAAAAGGCTTTGACTACGGCGGCACAGGGCTGCTGTATACAAGGATGGACAAAGACTCCGGTTTTGGGGACGACACAGAGTGGCAGTGGGAACAACTCCTGGACCTCCGGTATGAGGAACTGGAAGACCTTGACGATGACCGTGATGCAGAGGAACTGGAGTTCCTGGTTGAGCAGGAATGGGAGCTCGAAAAGGCCTACAAAAGGCTGTTCGACGACGCTCCACAGCTAGGCCTGAGCCCCATTACCTGGGACTGTCTGGTGGAAGAAGCAGGCAGTCAAAGTGACACAGACGAATTGGAGCCCGAGGCGCTCCCTTGGTTCCCCCTCATGACCGCAGCAGAAGAGGAAGCGCTGGCAACAGGGCGGAGTGCTGCTGGCCTCTGCCCAGACCCGGAGATGGAGGACACCATTCTCCCACAAGACGACACTGTGTCAGTGTCTATCCCCCCAGCTGAAGTTCTGGCGATGGGGCAGAGCGCCAATGCCCTCTGCCCTCTGCCCACCTTTCTTAATGGTCACATCGGATCCAGGAGAGGATCCCCCCGGGCTGGTTTTCCCGCAGCCCATGACCCCACCGGAGATGGAGAACACCATTCTCCCGCAAGACGACACTGTGTCAGTGTCTATCCCCCCAGCTGAAGTTCTGGCGATGGGGCAGAGCGCCAATGCCCTCTGCCCACCTTTTATAATGGTGACATCGGACCCAGGAGAGGATCCCCCCGGGCTGGTTTTCCCACTGCCCATGACCCCACTGGAGATGGAGGATGCCCTCCTCCTGCCAGAAGACACTTTGTCAGTGTCTATCCCCCCAGCTGAAGCGCTGGCGACAAGGCAGAGCGCCGCTGGCCTCTGCCCACTCCCCAAGTTGCACCAAGACGACCCGAGCAAGGATCTCCACAGGCTGCCGGCCCAGCAACGAATGACCCCACCGAGAATGGAGGACACCATTCTCCTGCCCGGAGACACGTCCCCAGCATCTACCCCTCCAGCGGAATCGCTGGCAACAGGGCAGAGCGCCGCTGGCCTCTGCCCACCTTTTTCGGTCCGCACAGAAGATTTCGGTGAGGACTCCCAGGGGCTGCCGGCACCGCAGCCGACAACCCTACCCCGACTGGAGGTAAACTGTTTCCCGTATATTACACCCGTCCCCCCAGCCTCTGCCCACCACCCAACTTGTGCCCAGAGGATCCAGGCAAGTTTTTCAAGAAGGTGCTACCCTCCGGACCAATGGCTCCCCTGAGAATGGAGGGCACCATTCTCCCGCAAGGAGGCACTTCCCCAGCATCCACACCCCCAACAGAAGCGCTGGCTACAGGGCAGAGCATTTCCAACCTCTGCCCACCACCCAACTTGTGTCCAAAGGATCCAGGCAAGTTTTTACAGAGGGTGCTACCCTCCCGACCAATGGCTCCCCTGAGAATGGAGGACACCATTCTCCCACAAGGAGGTACTTCCCCAGCATCCACCCCCCCAGCAGAAGCGCTGGCTATGGGGCAGAGCATTTCCAACCTCTGCCCATCCTCCCAACCCTTTAGCCTGGAGGCCTCTTGCCTCACCTATTCCCCTCAACGGCTGGCCAGAGCACCAGGGGCACATGCAGTTGGGACACGTTCCCCCTGGGATATTGATACCCTGGGAGAAGGTACAGGCGGTACCTATCCCCAACAGCGAGACACTTCCCCAGGAGGGGACACCAACAAAGGATTACACCTGCGACACGCCGGGCCCCAGAGTATAGGGCACCCCTCGGACAGCGGGCCAGCCCACAAGGACAAGTGGAGAAACCCAGGGGCTCGCCTCCTCCCGACAGACTATGGACCCACACCCAGGCATATCCTGTGGCGACCGTCGGACCCCACTGGTGATGCTTGTGCGCCAGCACCCTGGAACTTTGAGGATGGCGCAGAAAAAAGGACAAGGTGAGAAGTCTCGTCAGTGGCAAGAGATCTGTTTGGGATCTAAGCTTGCCCTGCCGTTCTGGAAGGGGGGACATATGTCATGGAGCTGATGTAACACAGGTGATATGTGATCAAAGGAGAGAATTGATATTTTTAATTTCCTGTATGAATATATATATATATTTATAAATATCCTGTTATTCCTGTTATTCAAATATACTTTAACTAATAAGTCTCCCCTTCTGTCTGTTTCAATACTGTGCATACATATTCTCTATTCAGTTTCCTTCCCTCTCGATGTTAAGGAATGTTAATAAGAAACCGATCTTCTTTGTTAACTCCTTTCCAAGCAAAGTAGGAAAAGCCCGCAAAATCTTTGTAACGTTAAGATATAGAAAAAAACATTTCTTTTGTCCTGTCAGAATGTACTAGTTTTGACATATGTATGGGCTGAACTTTTCCTTCAAAATTGTCTGACGTTGAAAGTTCTTATTGGTTTGTAATCCATGATTCTATGTCCCTCTCATTGTGACTAAAAGGGAATGCTTTCCTTGCAGAATTCAGAATAGAGATATCTTTCAGAACAGAAACTTGTGTCTTGTCTTTATTCTCACTCGAGTTCGTTTTTTTCATATTCACCGGATCAGGCGAAAAACACACCTAACATCATCACAGAGCTTGGCCAGTCCTGTTTGTGATTTTGCAGAAAACATTTCTATTTGGTGTCAAGAAGTGAGATTTGACGAATCAACTTCTTCCAACAAAAAGGTGAGTACAGGTCTAGATATATAGAACCTATTATTCATCTGTTTGGATAAATTGCTTGTTCAAATTTTCCAACTAGCATTATTTAACTTGATGGTGCAAAACCTACAGTTGCAAGAAAAAGTATGTGAACCCTTTGGGATTACGTGGAGTTTTGCATGAATTGGTCATAAAATGTGCTCTGATCTTCATCTAAGTCACAACAATTTGAAAAACACAGTCTGCTTAAAATAATACAACACAAACATTATATGTTTTCATGTGTTTATTGAACAGAACATGTAAAAACCGTGTATCCAGCAGCAGTGTGACCAGTCAGCGACCGAGCGTTACAATGTGAACAAACAAGCCACCACTCTAGCAATGTGCTGGAGCCACCAGAGTCTGAAGTAAAGATGTGGGCTAACAGCAGTTGTAGAACTAACCAGAAGTGGGATCCTCCGGTAAATGTGGACCACTTAAGTGAGATTCAGCAACAAGCAGTGAGACAAGTGTTGAGGGACGAATGTAATGCTTTTGCCTTCGATATGATGATATCTGTTGCATCCCATCTCTCAACATGCACATCACTCTGAGAGATAACACACCTGTCCAGAAGACCTACATGTCTGTTCCAAAACCCCTCCATCAAGAAGTGACGGAGTATATCCAAGACTTGCTAAACAAGGGATGGATAACTCAGTCAAGATCACCATATTCTTCACCTGTGGTATGTGTCAGGAAGAAGGATGGAAGTCTGAGACTCTGCTGTGACTACAGGGAATTGAACAGAAAGTCAGTGCCTGATCGCCACCCAATCCCAAGAATACAGGACATGTTGGACTCCTTGAGTGGCAGCTCGTGATTCTCTGTTCTTGACCAAGGGAAGGCCGATCTTCAAAGATTCCTAGACCCTGAAAGTCGCCCATTAACCGCCTTCATTACTCCATGGCGACTTTATCTGTGGGTCCGTATCCCATTTGGACTCAGCTCAGCTCCTGACGAATTATTTATTTATTTATTTATAAAGGATTTTACCAGGAAGGATACATTGAGATTTCTCTCGTCTTCAAGTATGTCCTGGGTTCAAGAACATTGAAGTGTTACAGAAATACAAAGTAATACAATGCAAGATATTAAAAAGAAACAACACAAATATACAGATTAGCAAAAAATAAATATGTAGGAAATAGTCATTATGTTACATGTTTACAGGTGCATTCTGTATTGAGGTATGTTAGTAAGGAGCTCTTGAGTGACTTAAGACTGGGGGAAGATTTGATGGTGTCTGGGAGGTTATTCCATAATTGTGGTGCTCTGTAGGAAAATGAGGATCGAGCCACTGTTTTTTTGTATTGTGGTATTGCAAGTAAGGTGCTGGTCCTGGATCGGAGGTTATAGGATGAGGGAGCTGCTGGGGGAAGCAGTCTATTCAGATAGGGTGGCAGCTTCCCAGAAAAGCTCTTAAACACCAGGCTGGAAAGGTGAAGGGTGCGTCTAGATTCCAGCAATGGCCAGTTTAGCTCTTTTAACATGTCACAATGGTGGGTCATGTAGTTACATTGTAGCACAAAGCGGCAGAATGAGTTATACAATGTAGTAAGTTTATGAAGGTGTGTTTGCGGGGCCGCTGCATACACTACATCTCCGTATTCAATAGCCGGCATAAGCATTTGTTGTACAATCTGCTTTGTTACCGCGGGGCTCAGGCAGGATTTGTTTCTGTAGAGGGCACCTAGTTTGGGGTAAAGTTTAGATGAGAGTTTTTCGATGTGGGGGCCAAAGGATAGATTAGGGTCCAACCACATACCTAGATATTTGAGAGAAGTGACTGTGGTCAGCGTGCCATTTGATTTTGTCCCAACACATAGATGGGGATTTTGCAATTTGTGTAGTTTAGGTTTTGTTCCAAAGAGCATCGTTACAGTTTTGTCATTATTTAAAAAAAGTTTGTTGTGTTTGATCCACTTTTCTACCTCTGTGAATTGGTCTTGCAGCACGGCCTCCAGCTGCCGGAGATTTGGTTTGCTGGTATAGATTACAGTGTCGGCTGCGTACGTATGTACAGTTGAGGCTTTGCAGACATTGGGCAGATCATTTATGAATATTGTGAATATCAGGGGGCCGAGTATTGAGCCTTGGGGTACACCGCAAGTGACAGGGAGGGGGAGGGAGGAGCTGCCAGAAATTGACACATATTGTGATCGGTCGGATACATATGATTGAAACCAGGTTAACGTGCGATCACCAATGCCAGAGTTTTTAAGTTTTCTAACAAGATGCCATGATCTACTGTGTCAAAGGCCTTGGCAAAATAAAGGAAGATGGCTCCAGTTAGGTTTCCTTGTTCCATCCCAGCTTGGATATCATTGCAGACTTTTAAAAGGGCGGTTGTAGTTGAGTGATTTGGACGAAACCCGGATTGATCTGGGGTTAAGTAGTTCCAATATTGATTATAATCACGTAATTGTGTGTAGATGCATTTTTCCAAAATTTTTGACATTACAGGGAGCAACGATATCAGACGGTAGTTGGATACCAGGTACTGTCACCACTTTTATGGATAGGTACCACTCTTGCAGTCTTCCAGAGTTTGGGTATGTATCCAGTCGCCAGTGATTCATTGATTAGGGTTGCGACAGGATTTGCAATTGCCGGTGCACTGATTTTCAGCAGCATTGCTGGTATTCGATCAGTTCCAGACTGGTATTTCATTTTTTGCTTATGGAGAAGTTTAGTAATGACACTGACAGGCACTGGTCTAAAACTGAATTCGTGTCTGATACAGGGACTTTGCACAGTTGGAGGGGCCTGACCTGCATGAGGCCTTTCTGATTGCATGTCATTTCCTAGCTTGGCAATCAAAGTGGTGGCGTATCCAACAAAATAATCATTAAAGGCATTTGCTACATCTAGGGGGTGTTGCAGGGTTTGGTTGTTTACTTTGACAGCAGCCGGCTGGGAGTGGACTGGGGGTGCTTGTATGTTACTTATGGTTCTCCAAAAGTTTCTAGGGTTTGATATGTTATTGTTTAGATTTTCATTGAAGTAATGGGCTTTAGCCATTTTTGTGTTTTGTGCATTCATTCATGTGAATTCCAACGGAGTATGGAAGAATGTCTTTCTGGTCTGAGAGATGTTATCTGCCAACCTTACTTGGATGACAATCTCGTTCATAGCAGTACATTCGAAGATCACTTGAAGCATGTTCAGACTGTATTACGAAGGTACCAGCAACATGGTATCAAGCTAACTCCTCGGAGGTGCAAACTATTCAAGAGAAATGTGAGATTAATGGGAAAGATGGTCTTGGGAGAAGGTTATACGATGGATCCAGCTGAGATTGCACCAGTACAGAAATTAAAAGAAAAACAAGCCTTAAACAATAAGAGATTTGAGAAAGATTTGGGGATTTCTCTCGTACTACCGGTCCTACATTCCAAACGTCTCCAGAATTGCCAAGCCCTTATATGAGTTGCTATCTCTGACCCCATCAGAGCAAAAATGGGAAAATACAGTGTCGGTACAGGAGGGAACCCTCCAAGCAAGGAAGAAGGGACGAACAACCAAGCAGCAAGGACATCTACCGTCCCGCAGACCTATTAGCTGGACGAACAGCCATCAGGAAATTCTAAACCAGCTCATTGACTATTTGTTGAAACCACCTGTCCTGGGATATGCAGATTTCACACAGCCTTTCGTGTTACAATGTGACGCATCACAGGAAAGTCTTGGAGCAGTGTTATATCAAAGGTAAGGAGGAAAAATGGTAGTGATTGCATATGGCTCCATAACGCTGACACCACCGGAGAAGAATTACCACATGCATTCTGGGAAATTAGAATTCCTGGTGTTGAAATGGGCCATTTTTGAAAGATTCAGGGACTATCTGTACCACACCGTCTCATTCGTGGTGTTTATATGGACAACAACCCTCTCACCTATATCCCCACTACAGCCAAATTGAATGCCACAGGTCACCATTGGGTAGCAGAACTTGCAGATTTTAACTTCACTATTCGATACCGTCCAGGCAAGTCAAATGCGGATGCAGATGGTCTATCCCAAATGCCGCTAGAGATAAACGACTACATGAATCAATGTACTGAAGAAATCAGACAGGATATCATCAGCTCTTCAATACTGAGAATATCTGTAGAGATGGAAGAACCGTCCCAGGGGATAGGAACAGTTTTCACAAGTGCACTGGAACTGGTACAAGATGCAACCCCTAGTACAGCTACTAGTCCCTTGACTACGGAGCAGATTCTAAAGTCCCAAGAAAAAGACCCCATCATTGGAAGAGTTCTAAGATATAAGTAAAAAAATCAGCGTCCAGGAAACAAAGTCCAAAAGACAGAACACCCAGATGTCCAGTCATTACTGAAACAATGGACAAAACTGTATGTGAACAAAGATGGAGTGTTACGTAGAAAAACGTCAGAACGAGATCAACTTATCCTGCCCAAAGAGTACCACCCACTCATATTCAAAGAATTACACCAAGAAATGGGACACCTTGGTGT
Source organism: Leptobrachium leishanense (assembly GCA_009667805.1). Classification (NCBI taxonomy): domain Eukaryota; kingdom Metazoa; phylum Chordata; class Amphibia; order Anura; family Megophryidae; genus Leptobrachium; species Leptobrachium leishanense. The sequence goes on along the minus strand of CM019066.1, from coordinate 56,398,787 downwards.
TGAAAGGACACTCACTTTGATCAGAGACAGATTCTACTGGCAAAACATGCAGAAGGATGTGGAACACTTCGTGACAAGAGTCTGTGAATGTCTTAAGAAGAAGAAGCCCAATAAGTCTACTACAGCACCGTTGACTTCTACTATCACAACCTATCCATTTGAAATGGTATCCATAGACTTCCTGCACTTGGAGACATGTAAACAAGGATAAGAATACATCTTAGTAGTCATGGATCACTACACCTGGTTCGCACAGGCCTATGCCACAAAGAACAAAGCCGCCAAGACTGTAGCAGAGAAGATCTTTAATGATTTTGCACTCAAGTTTGGGTTCCCGAGCAAGATCCACCATGATATGGGAAAAGAGTTTGAGAATCAGATGTTGACAAGGCTGAAAGAACTCTCTGGAGTCCGTGGCTCTCATACAACACCATATCACGCTCAAGGAAATGGCCAAGTTGAAAGGTTCAACAGGACACTGCTATCCATGTTGAGAACTCTGACAGAAAAAGGGATGACAGACTGGAAGAACTCATTGGGAAAAGTCGTACATGCTTATAATTGCACACACAGTGAGGCTACCGGATACTCACCATATTACCTACTGTTTGGAAGATCCCCAAGACTTCCTATTGACCTTTTGTTCAATCGCACGGTTGAAGAAAAGCAAGAAACATACCAAGACTACGTAACAGACTGGCAAAAGAGAATAAGTGAAGCCTACCGCATTGCATCCAAAGCAGCCAACAAAGAAGCAACAAGAGGAAAAGAATACTATGATAGAAGAATCCATGGAAATGATTTACAACCTGGTGGTCGAGTGCTTGTTCACAACTTAACTGAAAGAGGACGACGTGGGAAAATTCGATCCTACTGGGAAGAGAAAGTTCACATAGTAGTACAAAGAAAAAGCAAAGAGAGCCCTGTCTATGAAATCAGACCAGAAAATGGCGAAGGTAGAACTAGAGTAATTCACAGAAATTTGTTAATGCCATGTGATTACTTACCACTGGAAAAACCTGAGAAGGTCACAGACAAGCCAAAGCAAAAGGATTCCTTGAAGAAAAGTGAAGGAAAGCAAAAGACACAGCCTCAATATAATCTGGATAGTGATTCAGAGGAAGATTACCAACTGGTATACAGATTCAAGCCTTGTGTACAAAAGTGTAAAGATACACTTCAGAAGTAGACACTCACAAGTCGGAGTAGATTTCAATGATAATATATATGGTTTATTCGCAACAATGCATTGGGTCATTCAATACAGCCAAATGACAATGGTCGAAGTCTCGCACAAGCTTTTTATACATTTGACATAACCTAGAAGTCTATCTAGGGCAAATGCCCAAATGTGACGTGCAATCGATGTACATACCCAAAAACCTGCATTCAATCAATTCTTGCCCTATAACCTTATTATTGCTGATGTTTGACATGCTTGGCGTATAATGCTCTTTCTCATGGCACAGAAACATGTTTCACATTGCGCAACCTGGCAATGACCCTTCTTCGCATACTTTATTTCACTAGGGTCAACAATATCTTGAACGATGTCATCAGCTCATGGAGATAAATAAATGATTCTCGGAAAAAACAATTTGGACTGTACAAATAGGAAAAATCCCCTTATTCTCCTTGTGGTCCTATTGAGAAATAACCGTGACCGCCTTAAGGTCCATTGTTCCCAGAATCTTTAGCTGTAATAGTGGTTTAAGGATAACACACATAAACGGAGATAGCCGTGTTTATCTAAGTGTGAGGAGAACATGATATGAGAACAAATCATTGGTTTTATCTTCTTTTACGCTGATTAACACTTTCAGGGTAAATGTACGACAATGATAAATGGCTCGCTTAGTGCTTTATGCTTAACGTATATGTAGACGCAAATACATTTATCTACATGTATCAGGATATATACGTTGTGATATGTGTTAGTAATATCTTTTTCATCTTATCAAAAGAATTCTGGAAATGAAGACTCATCCCTCAACCCAGAAACTCGAGTTTTCCAACCCCAAGTCATCCAACAGTGAGATGAATCCCTACTGCCAGCCGATGAAGAAGTATCAATACCATTTAATGAAGATTTACACGATGACAGACACAGTGAATGTAAAGATCAAGTTCACCAGCCAACATTTGAAGCAGAACAGTCTTCTGATGAAGAATGAGAAAACCTTGTACAAACACCTAGATCATATCCACAGAGAGCGAGACGCCAACCAAGAATATTGACTTCTGAAACCTTGGGACAACCTTCTGTGATACAAAGAGAAGTACCGGTGAAGGACATTCACACAACACATTGTAGTTCAAGCTTTTGGAGACCATGGAATATAATGGATTTACAGACTGCTTATTAAAGTGCACCATGAGCCTTATCCATGACCCTCGGTAGACAGGAGTGTAACTACCAGGTTTAGGATGTATTCCTGTGAATATATTTGTATATATATTTTGGTGTTTTGTTAAGAAACGCAACTTCTAGACAGACAGTTCTTAGGAAAAAAGGAAATGTCTGTTCACATTACATTTTGTGGGGGAGAGTGTGGCTCTCTGTGTATTAAACACATTGCACCCCAAAAGAGAATACAGTATGCCGAATGAAGTAATAGGCATTTTTTTATTTTGTCATTATTGACAAGCCCATAACTATATTGTCAATAGCTCTGTTGCTGCTGACTTATCCTCCTACCAGCAGGTGGCGATCGCTGTGTTTCTCAGCCACAGGGACTGTGATTTGTGCCATGTGCATGTCTCAGTGGTTTATTAGTTCTGAGACAGCCATTGGATGTAGAGGAAGAGAATCATCAGGTCCAGAGTAAAAACCTGAGTTATTTCTGTTTCAGAATAAAAAATAAAAAATAAATGTGTTGTATTAGAACAAGCTCCGTCTCTTGATTCCACAAATGCAACTCTCCCAGCAGCAAGAAGAATCATATGGAGCCGCTGTTGTCGCCGCAGGTTGGAAGGTGAGTATGTGATTGGGGGGGGGGGGGTTTCAGCTTGTGCTGACGGATTCTGCAGAAGCCATATCACTGAGCACCAGCTCCTAGCTGTGAGTAACTTTTCAGTAACCGCGTCCAGACGTTAATCAGCGCTGGGACTTTGTAATCCTTATGCTGATTAACACTTTGTGCTCCCCATGTTAAGTATAGGAGCGCAAAATAAAGTAACCTCGCGCAGAAAAGCGCAAGATTCAAATCACTAACGCATTTTTTAACCTGTTAGCGTCCGGATTGTAATATGGTGCACTAGGGCTAACATTAACGCTCACACAGGTGAACCCTAACGTTATCATTGTAATAGGGCCCTCAATCTCCTCTCCTCCTCACAGAGAACACAGAATTATTTTGGAACCTGTCTATGTGTTGTCTGTCAGGAGATCACAGCAGCAGCAGCAGTGATACTCTAATAGCTCCATGTGGGCATAAATCAACATTATATAACAATGATAAAATACTTGCAAATCTAGAAATATATATTAGTTTAGTTTAGGTAATGTAAAGGGGCGCATATCACCCCCCTTTACAGAAATATCTACTCGATCCCTTATTTAAAGAGGGCTTTTCCCACCATTTAAATGAAGTGTTTCTTTTCGTATCGCTGTCATGCGACAATCCTAGTGATCGGGATCTGGTCTGTCAATAGCCGCTAAATTCATTTTATAGGGATTTTGTGTTAGGGCTCAGATATGACATTCTTTATGGGACAAATAAATCACAAATGTCGTAAATAATGGTAGAACTGATGGAGTGTAAAAATAGATAATATTGTGTCAATTTCTATCTCGGATTTTATATATTTTTTATGAATATTTACTCCCCCCGCGTTAGTTTTAACAGGGATAAGAGCATCAATACAATGTCACAATGTCACCGCTCTGGGAAACACATTTATTTGTAGTGTTGTTAAAACACACCCAATGTTTTTAGATTTCATATTCGATCCTGGCACTTTTCCTGTAGAAATAGTTACATAGTTACATAGGCTGAAAAAAGACATGCGTCCATCGAGTTCAGCCTCTCCCACATCACCTACTGCTGTTGATCCAAATGAAGGCAAAAAGCCCAGTCTGAAATGCTTGCCTAGTCATTAAATACAGATAGGGCCTATGGCTGAGAAATGGCTCTGCAGTGAAGGGGTTAAATGTGCTCAATCCTCTGATCTCTGAGTCCCTGGCAGATCTGGGCAGACTGGCAGCACGTTACCTTTCACAGGGGCTGTACACTCCTGGCGACAGAGTGGGGTGCAGCACTTCCGTTTCCCTTTACAGTCGCTGTCGCTCTTACATTTTGGAGGGGGAGGCGGGCGGGTGCACCGCTTTACTGGGATCGGGCAGGATCCTTCCTTTTCTTTCAAAACTGTAAATAATAATAAATACAGATTTATTAACATTATTGCGGCTCCCGGTGACACGTGACATCTTGAGTGATATGACAGATACACGTTGTGAGATATTTTTAATTTTCTGTATGAATATATATACAGTACTGTGCAAAAGTTTTAGGCAGGTGTGAAAAAAATGCTGTAAAGAAAGAATCCTTTCAGAAATATAAATAATGATTGTTTATATTTGTCAATTTTCAACATGCAAAGTGAGCGAACAAAAGAAAAATCGAAATCAAATCAATATTTGGTGTTACTACCTTTTGCCGTCAAACCAGCATCAATTCTCATAGGTCCACTTGCACAAAGTCAGGGATGTTGTAGGATTATAGTCAGGTGTATGATCAACCAATTATACCAAACAGGTGCTAATAATCATCAATGTCAGACGTAGGTTGAAACCCAGTCATAAACTGAAACAGAAACAGCTGTGTAGGAGGCTTAAAACTGGGTGAGGAACAGCCAAACTCTGCTACCAAGGTGAGGTTGTGAAAGACAGTTTCATGTCATGGCAAGATTGAGCAGAGCAACAAGACACAAGGTAGTTATACTGCATCAACAAGGTCTCTCCCAGACAAAGATTTCAAAGCAGACTGGGGTTTCAAGATGTGCTGTTCAAGCTCTTCTGAAGAAGCACAAAGAAACGGGCAATGTTGAGGATCGTAGACGCAGTGGTCGACCAAGGAAATTTAGTGCAGCAGATGAAAGACACATCAAACTTATTGCCCTTCGAAATCGGAAGATGTCCAGCAGTGCCATCAGCTCAGAACTGGCAGAAACCAGTAGGACCCAGGTACACCCAACTACTGTCCAGAGAAGTCTGGCCAGAAGTGGTCTTAATGTTTTGAGTTGCAGCCAAAAAGCCATATCTCCGACGTGGGAACAAGGCCAAGCGACTAAAGTATGCACGAAAGCACAGGAACTGGGGTGCAGCACAATGGTAGGAGGTGCTCTGGACTGAGGAGTCAAAATGGCATGTAAAGGAATAAATCGAAGACATTAAACATATATTGCAAGGAGGATACAGTACCACACTCAAAGTGGACAAGTTACAGAAGTCTGCTGTCTGGTATGTCCCTGTTAATTAGTAATAGATTTCTAGTATGTCCCTAGTCTGCATAAAGAGTAATCCATATTGGTATTAGTAGAAGGACAGTATGAAACCAACATAATTACGCTAGATGGTGGAATAACAGTTGTAAACAAAAGTCCACAATGATAGTTGATTGAACCAATCCAGAAAAACAAGTGTAGCGCTCACTCCCGGAGGAGCCGCTAAATTTAAACCTCGGGTCAGTCTCCCGGCACTAGGGAATAAATATACACCAGCACTGTTGTGGATTTTATAAGTTATATAGTTTACTGATCTCAAACTGGCATATATAGAGCAGCACGGTATACATATATATTCACAGAAGTTCGTAATGCGAGAAACGCGCAGCGGAAAAGAAAAAGGAATTTTAACCCCTTCGTTGTTGGAATGTGAGTCCCGTACAGGTTGTGTCCCAAGAAGGTGTACGTGTATGCGTGTGTTGGTACCCGGGTACAAGATTCAACTGGCCAGTGACTGATTTCAATGTGTCTTCGACTAGTCACGTTGGGGCCCTGTAGGTTTAGACAAACTGCAGCATGCTTTATTATTTTACTGTGACCGGGAAGGCCTCTCACCCATCCGCCAGATACTCTCCGCTCGACTTGACTGGGACTCTGTGCCACCGGATCCGCTTGTCTTGCTTGTCCGTTTCTGTCACAAGATGCTCAGCTCACCGCCTGCACTCCCATTAGATCATCACGGTCTCCTAACTCGGGGTCCTTCAGCAACTCTGTATCTGTGTAAACTTCTCAGCGGTGGATTACTAGGTCTCTGGCAAGTAATTTGAACCGATCTCCAGCTCCGCAAGGCCGCACCTGCGCTCCGGCCTGGTCACGATCGTTGTCTGTCTCACGTGCGTCTTGCTCTCTTCACTCCTCGGCGCGCTCTGGGTTTCCTCTGCATGAGGCTGCAGATGTAAGTCTTCTCTCCCCACCCACTTCCTGTTCTCGCCGCAAAGCATGCTGGAAAACATAGTCCCATTGTCCAGTGTCTCTTACATTGCGCTTGTCTCCCTCTGGTGGCCAAAAAGAAGTACTACAGCAACAGTGTTTTAAACCAGCGCTTCACTCTCCCCCTCCTAGAACTCTTGGGTCTCTCCAAGGAGGTATAACAGTTGCATTACATTTCAACATAACATTAGGCAACATATACAGGCTCAGCAGCAAGCATACAATGGGTCAGATACACATCCTCAAGTTGACTCATGCTTCTGACTACCTCAGCTAACATAGCAGACACTTCGGGCAACCTTCGCATCGTGGTAACAGCCTCTTCAGTGCTATGTCCTGGTGAGTCGTAGGTGAGTCTCTGGGGCGGTCGAATAGAGTGTTTTGTACTGGCTCAATCAGGTCCTCTTCAGGTGGAAGTACTACAGGTGCGGGTTCAGTTCTTTCATCCACAACTGGAACAGACATCTCTTCGGAGTATGATCCTTCCAGTGAAGGCATAGAACTGTAATCATAAGATGCGGCTTCAGGAACTACAGGGATTTCAGAAGTCTCGGGAACTTCCAATTGAAATTCAGGAGCCTCAGGCCTCAGGTTACTTTCCCACCGTTCAGGAACTGGAATGACCTCTTCAGGCTCTGGTGAGCGCACCCAGTCCAGACAAAAGCTTTCTTCCTCACTGTCCCCTTCACTCTCTTCAACAACCCGTGTCTGCTGAGACCGAGTAACGGGAGTTAAACGTGGAGCAGGCGGGTTCGGCAGAGAAAGTTCGTCACCAATTGGTATCCTTACAGCCTCTCTCAAAGGTAGCAGATTACTCCGGTGCCAGTTTTTAAGAGGCCCAGCCTTTCCATCTGGTCAGATTTGGTAAACTGGCCGACCCGGCAGTTGCTTGCAGACAATGTAGACCTGAGAACTCCATCTATCCGCCAACTTATGCCTTGCAGCAGCACCCAAGTTCTTCAACAAAACCCTATCACCGGGTTGTAGATCCTGTATCCGAACTTTCAAGTCATAGTTCCGCTTATTCCTCTGTTCCCTGTTTCCTGAGATCAAACGGGCCTGTTCAAATGCAGAGGCCAAGTTCTTCCGAAGTCTATCCACATAATTTCTGTGAGAAGCTACCGACGTCTGGTCCAAGATAGCCCAAACCCCAAATCAACCGGCAGTCGAGCTTCTCTTCCGAACATAAGATGGTACGGTGAGTATCCAGTAGTGTCACTCTCCGTACTGTTGTATGCATGTACTAGCGTAGCTATGTGACGACTCCAGCTCTGCTTCTCTCTGTTTGACAGTGTCCCCAACATATTTAGCAGCGTGCGATTGAACCTTTCGGGTTGAGCATCACCTTGAGGGTGATATGGTGTAGTTCGGGTCTTCTGAATTCCCAACAGTTCCAGTAATTGCCCAACAAGCCGGCTCTCAAAGTCTCTACCCTGATCAGAGTGTATTCTCCTTGGTAGGCCATAGTGAACAAATAATTTTTCCATTAGAACCTTCACCACCGTAGGAGCACGTTGGTCTTTCGTGGAAAAAACTTGGGCATAACGTGTGAAATGATCAGTCACTACTAGAATATTTCCCTGCCCACTAGCATCCGGCTCTAAGCACAGGAAAAAAATGCACACCAAATCCATGGGTCCTTGACTTTGTAGGTGGCTCATTGGAGCGGTTCGGGTCAGTAGGATCTTCTTTTGGATACACCTCAGACATGAATGGCAGTAACTTTCCACTTCAGCTCTCAAGCAGGGCCAATAGAATCTGTCTCGCACCAGCTTAAAAGTTCTTTTTGCACCTAAATGTCCATGTTCATCATGTAACGACTGCAGCACATCCTCTCTGTGCTTAGTGGGAAGGAACATCTGTTGGGTCTCTTCAGCATTGTTCGAGGGGCCCCTTCGGTAGACCACCCCATCCAACATCTTCAATCGTTCCCACTCTTTATATACTAATCTGGCCCCTTCTGGGGAATTTGTCAGAAGAATCTCCCGTTGGTTCACGTTCAGGGCCTTCACGATTAATGCAATCAAAGGGTCTTCAGCCTGATCAGCTCTCAGGTCCTGTTTTGAAAAAGTAGGCAAACTTTCATCCCTCAGCTGCGTAGGATTACAATAGAACTCTGGAACAGCTGCAGCCATAACTCCTATGGCTTCCGCTTCAATCCCTCCCGTGACCTGGCGCTCTGCTCCTTGACATAAAGCTTGCACCCCATCTGGAGTTAACTGTGTCCATTCTGTAGTGTAGGGTCTTCTCGACAAAGCATCGGCATCTCGATTATTCACCCCAGGGCGATACTTCAGGCTGAACCGAAACCCTGACAGAGCGGCCAACCAACGATGTCCCGTGGCGTCCAGCTTCGCGGTAGTAAGAACGTAGGTAAGAGTATTGTTATCTGTCTTTATCACAAAATCGGCTCCATGCAGATAGTCTTTTAGCTTGTCTACCACCGCCCACTTCAAGACTAGAAACTCCAACTTGTGGGTAGGATAGTTCTTTTCTGAAGGCGTAAGACTCCGGCTCACATATGCTACAGGCCTCAGGAATCCACCATACTCTTGGTACAGGACTCCCCCTAGACCTTCTCTGCTGGCATCCACATGCAGTTCGTACGGCTTGTGAGGATCCATGTAAGCCAAGACAGGAGCTCGAGTTAGACTCTCTTTCAGCTTCACGAAAGCACCTTCGCATTGACTAGTCCATTCTCCCTGGATAGATTCTCGAGCCTTCCTTGGCCCTGGAGCCGACGAATTTCGGTCAGAGGCCTTGTGGCCTTCTTCTGCGTCTTCTTTCTGTAGGAGCTTGTTCAGTGGTTGAGCTATCTTGGCAAATCCTCCTACAAATCTTCGATAATAGGAGCAGAACCCCAAGAAAGATCTAAGTTCAGTAACATTTCAGGGTCTGGGCCAGGAAGCTACGGCTTCCAACTTCTGAGGATCTGTCGAAACGCCTTCTGCTGAAACCACATGTCCCAGATACGTAACGGAAGGTAAACAGAATTGACATTTCTCCAGAGACAATTTCAACCCCTCTTCATGGAGCCTCTTCAAGACCTTCTTCCACCGCTGTTCATGTTCTTCCAGAGTCTTCCCGAACACAATAATATCATCCAGATACACTAATACTTCGATCAGGTTCATGTCCCCAACGGTCTTCTCCATTAACCGTTGGAATGTGGCTGGAGCTCCCGTAAGGCCTTGAGGCATTCTGTTGAACTCAAAGAACCCCAGTGGGCAGATGAACGCAGTCTTCTCTTTGTCTTCAGGATGCATTGGTATCTGGTGATACCCACTTCGCAGGTCTAGTACAAAAAACCATTTTGCTCCAGACAAACACTGTAAAGCATCTTCTATCCGAGGAGTAGCCTATTGATCTGGAATGGTTCTCTGATTTAGCGTGCGATAGTCTATACATAGACGGACAGAACCATTCTTCTTCCGGACCATTACTATTGGAGATGCATACGGGCTCCTGGACTCTTGGATCACCTTAGTTCTTTGCAGTTCATTCAGCTGTTCTTGTGCATCATCCAAGTCTCCCAACGGAACTCGTCTTGACCTTTCTCGAAACGGCTTGTCTTCCTGTAGTCGAATGTGATGCTCAGTACTCTTGGCTAGGCCCACGTCGAAGTCATCCTTGGAGAACAAGTCCCTCCACTTTAGGACCTGGGACTGAAGACGTTTCTTCCCATTCAGGTGAGATGGGAGTGTCCTTAGGGTAGAACCTTTCATCTGGAATCTCTTTATCCACTCCCCCTCTTAAATCGGTAGGAGAGAGAGGCGTAGCGGATGCTACTTGCCCGATTGGCATTCGTGCTTTCGGGACCACTGGAGAATCAGACACATTACACACACTGACTGAGACTCTTCCTCGTGTACATTTCAAAGCTCTTGTGGAGATTATTTCAGGGATTACTCCTACTCCGGTTTCACTCCAATGATTAAAATCGGTTTCCAGTACCACATAGGGACCTGGTTGCGATCCGTTCAACTTGACTGAAGCCCGGAAGCTCGCTACTTCTCCTGATTGGAAGGAACAGAGAAGGTTCTGCAATCTCCATAGGCGCCCCACTTCAGCAGGTGCCTTCTGTTCTTTGACCATTCTCTGATAGACTGGACGTAACATCGGGTGTACTCCCTTGGTAGAACCTTCTTCCAGTACCATAGGAGTCAGGAGACGTCGCACCAGATCAGTATTCGTCCCCACTGTCATAGAACTTCTGTTTGCAACTGAAGGCCGAGGACACACAATGGCCAATGCATCACAACCTCCAGACTGTCTGATGACTTCAGATCCGATCTCTAACTTCACCTGTAGATATCCGTCATAGGGAAGTTTCTCAGTTCCGATACCCCAGATTTCCAAGTCCTTCAACTTCTGTAGAGGTATATGCTTCAAGTGCTTCTCATAGAAGCCTCGGTAGATCAATGTCACTTGAGCCCCTGAGTCCAACAGAGCTTTAGTGTAGACTCCCTCTACTTGGATTGGCACAATGGGAGAAGGACCTATCAGCTGGTCAGGAAACTTTGTTGTAGTAACAGGAAGTTTAGACCCAGTTTGTTGTACCCTGACCTTCTTCTTGGCCCGTGTAGGTTTTGGGTGTGCATTGCTTCCCCATGACGTAGGACCGGATGCTAAGGGAGTGACTCTTTCAGTCCTGGCAGGCTCAGCAGTTGGCCAGACTCTGGGCCCTCTCGGCCTCTCAGTCCTGGCTTGATTTTTGGAGCGGGTTTTGACCATTGGGCACCTAGTTTTCTCCTTCACTTGTGTCCTCTGGCGTTTCCCGCTGGTGAGGTAGATAGTAGCCCCTCCAAGGCTTTTAGGAGCTCTTCTACCATATTTCTTTCAGGCTTTTGGCTTTTGCATTGTGCGTGGAAATGACCCATTTCCCCACAATTGAAACATCTCTTCTTTGAAGATGGAGGCGCACTTACTTGCTGTGATTCAGTTGAAGGACCCTGGCCAGACACCACAGCAACTCCAGTTGTCCGCATATCAGTAAGGAACTTCTGCATATCGATCTGTGTCTCTGCCACCTTCAAAAGTGCTCGGCACAGGTCCGCATGCGCCTGTTGCAATTCCGCTTGAGTTTCTTGTACCTTCTTAATGGTTTTGTGCAACTCACTATGTGCAGAAAGGGTTAGTTCTTTTGCAGCATTCTCTGTGGATTTAGGAACAACCAAACGCTCTTGTTCGTCCACTTCGGATCCATAGGTGTCTAACGAATCATCTTCAGGTTGCAGACATTCGTTATGCCTCACGGGTTGTGCGTAAGCTCTTTCTCCTCTCCTAAAGGATTTTTCTTCAAGTAAAGCCTCTTCCTCTCTCACAGCTCGGATCAGTTCCAGGTATTTCAATTCTCGGTTACCTTCCCTGCTTCTCAGCTGTAGCATCACCGGATCTAGAGGTTGAGCGCCCCTCAGGATCTGCTGCATTCTGATTTTATCTATTTCGGCCGGTTCGGCCCCGTTCTTGAGTAGTATCTGGTGCAGAATCGTATCTAGGCACCTCATATATTCAGTCATTTTCTCACCTTTTCGCTGGTAGGTGTGTTCATACTGGTACACGAGCTCCGCAGCCTTTTCCGTTCGCCAAAGACTTCCTGTAAAATATTTAGATAATCTAAAGAAGTGCAGTCTTGTTTACTCAATTTTAGGTTTCTTACAGCCTCTGGCGCAGGTCTCTTTAAGCTCTCAGTAATCCTTTGCTTCTTCTGCGCTTCAGGGATGTCCCACTCATCCAGAGCCTGCATCTCCTGCTCTACCCATTCTTCAAAGGTTTCTTCACCCGCCGGAGTTGGTACGTTTCCTGTAAAATTTCTCAACCGTCGATAACCAAAGTTAGTGTGCGGAGGGCTTGTTCTTTGACATTTAGCCAGCAAATCTCCAATAGCCACTATAAATTCAGGCCCGATCATGGCCAGCGGACTGGGCGCGGGAACACTCGCGGGATCGCCAAGTGGCGCACTTGGCTGAATCAGTTGAACTTCCACCTCATCGGTCAGCTTCACGCTCGCGCCCTGAAAACACACTGGAACACCCTTTCTCCACTCAAAAAGAACATATGTGTGAGGGGTATCTGGGTTCTCTTTAATGTCCAGGATTAACCCCCGATGATCTGGTGTCAGCGCGGCCACGGCCTGGCGAATCTGATCTTCGGCCCAAGTGTCTGCAGTAATATCCATGACTATACATAATTCTGACTACTGTGCTCCTCACACCATTTGGCAGCAGTGTCTCGATGCATATTTAACCCTTTAAATGCGGTTTTTCCAGAGACTGGATCCCAGACGAGCCCCCACGTGTAGCGTTCACTCCCGGAGAAGCTGAATTTAAACCTCGGGTCAGTCTCCCTGCACTAGGGAATAAATATAAAATCCACAACAGTGCTGGTGTATAAGTTATATAGTTTACTGATCTCAAATAAACTGACATATATAGAGCAGCACGGTATACATATATATTCACAGAAGTTCGTAATGCGAGAAACGTGCAGCGGAAAAGAAAAAGGAATTTTAACCCCTTCGTTGTTGGAATGTGAGTCCCGTACAGGTTGTGTCCCAAGAAGGTGTACGTGTATGCGTGTGTTGGTACCCGGGTACAAGATTCAACTGGCCAGTGACTGATTTCAATGTAAGAAAGAAACAGTGAAGCGCCTTCAGGAAGAAGGATTAAACGTACACGCTACACATTGAATGTGGGGGTTCTCCTAAAAACCTGGAAACATATATTGTGGATAGTCAATGGAGAGCCAGCGAACTGGATGTACGGTCAATCATTACACATGTCCATCGTTGCCAGCTGAAGAAGCTCTGAGGAGCGAAACGCGTTCTGGTAATATAATTTATGTATTAATAAATTTGTTTTTATTTTAACCACTGCTGCTTCCTGTAACGTGATTTAGAGAAGGTTTTGGAATTACCTTAATATTCCCATGTGACATCTTGGAGCCAATGCGGCTCATTAACATGTGAGTGTAACCATATATAAGTACCAACTTTACCATTACATTTAAACGATATTGCACTAGGTAGTGCGTTGGTATTTTTTTGATCCACTGCAGGGGAAAGCGATTGAAGAACCTTGTTGCGGGTATATGGGCACCTGAATATCCTTTGAAGACCCATAATCGTTATCCATCCTAGAGCCAAGGTTGGGCTCAACAGAATGTGAGTAGGACTACAACCGCTTTGCTTTCCTTTTATGGTGAATCGACATACTGCGCTATCTTGCCTCCTCTTCTTTGCAGCAATTTCTTCTTATCTGGAATAGGAGTTTCTTCTGAACGGATTAGAAGACGTTTATTGGACATGTGTAATGATTGACCGTACATCCAGTTCGCTGGCGCTCCATTGACTATCCACAATACTGATTTCAATGTGTCTTCGACTAGTCACGTTGGGGCCCTGTAGGTTTAGACAAACTTGCAGCGTGCTTTATTATTTTACTGTGGCCGGGAAGGCCTCTCACCCATCCGCCAGATACTCTGCGCTCTGCTCGACCCAGGACATCTCTCCGCTCGACTTGACTGGGACTCTGTGCCACCGGATCCGCTTGTCCGTTTCTGTCACAAGATGCTCAGCTCACTGCCTGCACTCCCATTAGATCATCACGGTCTCCTAACTCGGGGTCCTTCAGCAACTCTGTATCTGTGTAAACTTCTCAGCGGTGGATTATTAGGTCTCTGGCAAGTAATGTGAACCGATCTCCAGCTCCGCAAGGCCGCACCTGCGCTCGGGCCTGGTCACGATCGTTGTCTGTCTCACGTGCGTCTTGCTCTCTTCACTCCTCGGTGCGCTCTGGGTTTCCTCTGCAGGAGGCTGCGGATGTAAGTTTTCTCTCCCCACCCACTTCCTGTTCTCGCCGCAAAGCCTGCTGGAAAACGTAGTCCCATTGTCCAGTGTCTCTTACATTGCACTTGTCTCCCTCTGGTGGCCAAAATTAAGTACTACAGCAACAGTGTTTTAAACCAGCGCTACACAAGTGTCAGTTAAAAAGGGTAAACACCCATCAACATTGTGCCGCGCTCTACATTTTATAGATCCACAGTGATGATGAGTGAAACCTCTCACGTTGGTGGTATAGATTTACAGAAAACAAAAGACCAAAATCTCATTAGCGACATCTTTCTTTGATCTATCAAGGAATGGTGGTATCAGCTCATGGCCTGGGGGGGGGGGGTTAGCTTTTATTGGTTTCACCCTAATCCTGGACAACAGGACAAAAGTCTTTTGCACCCAACACATGGGCTCTCTGCACTTGGCTCAAGCTTCTTGCACTCGGCACACATTAACACTTTGTGATCATGAGTAAGTTATATCACCTCTCTGGTTATATGATTGAGGGCACATAAGGGCTTGTAATCATGAATACAAACTATATCTCACCTGGCCATTCCTCCTTCAAAATCGCCATGCCGGGAAACATGTAAAAAGATGAATTGTATAGTAAAACCACCGTGCCGCGGCAGAGAAATTGCCCCACAGTGATTCAGTGCGAAGCCCATAGGATTCAATGTAATATTTATTTAATCCTCAGCAAAAAGCCTATTATTTTATTTTTTATTTTTTTTAATAGTATTTTTCTGGATTTTTAGGTGAAATTTTGGGTTCCTTTTTAAAAAAAAAAAAAACACGAGGCTTTTTTTCTCTTGCTGAACATGTTTTTTTTTTCTCTTTGAGCCGGCTGCATTCAGCTTTTCTGTCCCTGGTGCTGAAACCTATTTCAGCACCAGGAACGGGGTTACCCCCTGTTCTGGCAATCATAGATTTCCATGCATTTAATGTTTTAGGGTACTGTTGCTTTAATTTGTCAGCCATTACTAAGCAATACATTGCAGCTACTTCCTGGTTTAGGATTCCATTTGGTGTTCAGAGAGCAACAGAAAGTCAGCTCCACATTTCTTTCACACATGCCTTGGAATTAGAAGTCTGTAAGTAGAGCATCAATGTTTTTAAGTTAAAGCACATGTTTTTAGCAACTCAAATACTGTTCCATATTAGTTTAATAGTGTTTGATTTGTTTTAGCATTAAGTTAAACTTCTATTTCTGTTAGTATTTTCACAGCTAGGAAGCATCGCTCGTCACGTGTCTGTGTAGATTTACATTCCTAGCCTAATATAGTGTCATAATTCTGTAACGTTTGCAGTTTTACAATAAAAGATTGATGTTAATAAGAATCTAAAACGTGAGGATAAAATAAAAGTAAAGGAAAGACTTCATGCAATCCTGCTTCTGGACTTTTATTAACAATATGTAAGCTGTCTGCCAAGCCTTGTACCTCAGACACATTGTGAGGGCAGGACACCGCCCCCCTGGAGCCTTCGGCGAGGATTTTTCTCCTCCCCCTGCTTCGGCTGCGTTGGATGGGGGTTGTCTTTGGTGCTGAAACTCCATTTCCGCTCCAAGGTTTTTTTTTTCTCTGCAGCGGTGTTCTGTTTTTTTTTTTTTCATTCGGGGACCTGTCTAGCAGCTGACCTGGTTCATCCACAGACGGTTCCAGTGGATGACCCTGATCGGCCGATGGTGTTTTCCGTAGTTGGGTGACCAAGTTGGTCGCCCTACTATAGTGCCAGTGGACGGCCAGTCTAAGGGCCATATTATGTTCATCACGTTAGCGTCCCCGTTTTAGCGTAATATTACGGTGCAGGCGTTAATCCAGCAGCCTACACCGGAACATGGCGCTATGCCTCGGGATGCTCATGGCAGTACTAAGTGCTGCAAGCATCCTCTCCATAGGACTCCATTGAGGCTAATGCAGCTGGTCACATGACTTGTAGTATCTCGCTTTGCGGCGTAGCGATTCCGAGTAGACTGGGAGACTTTTTTCGCTCTGCTCCTGTGGCACTCTGTGTATTAAATGTGTATTAAACACATTGCACAAAAGAGAATACAGTATGCAGAATGAAGTAATAAGCATTTTTTTATTTTGTCATTATTGACAAAACCCATAACTATATTGTCAATAGCTCTGTTGCTGCTGCCTTATCCTCCTACCAGCAGGGGGCGATCGCTGTGTTTCTCAGCCACAGGGACTGTGATTTGTGCCATGTGCATGTCTCAGTGGTTTATTAGTTCTGAGACAGCCATTGGATGCAGAGGAAGAGAATCAGCAAGTCCAGAGTAAAAACCTGAGTTATTTCTGTTTCAGAATAAAAAATAAAAAATAAATGTGTTGTATTAGAACAAGATCCGTCTCTTGATTCCACAAATGCAACATATTTTGGCGAGCCAGCCGGGAGGAGGAATTTCAAGCAAGAAAAGACAACTCCTTTTACCAGAGACGAATCTAGAATTCTTTAGAAAAAAAAATGTTAGAAAATGGAGCAATTGCAAGATGAAGTGAGCGCATCGCTACTGCGGCTAGAGGAACCTCGTCTTGTGGAAGTTTGACACTTTCTAAAGTGCCCAGAAGAAAGCGGGGCAGGTTTCCTCACCAAGTCGAGACGAACTCTTATTCGAAAGGCAGAGAGAGTCTTGGAGGAGATTGAAGACAGTCAAGAGGAAGATGAAGTTTGCCAGTACTTGAAAGACCTTCTGTCGTTTATTACAGAAGGTAAGCAGGGTGTGACAATCAGATGAGAGACCTAAGAGAGAAATATCTCCAACTGCAACAATCTCAAGATGGAGCTCGCAAAGCGTTAGAAGAGGAGATGAGAACCCTAGAGAATAGGATTAGCGTGAGCAGCAAAAGTGGGAGAAAGGTGGGGGAAGTGACAGTACCGTTGCCAGCCACTGTGCCAGAAGTAACCCTCCGGTGGGAATTTAGAATCTGTGGACAGATTGGAGAAGCGGGACAGAAAGACAAACTGTCCTACACGAGCCTGGCCCACCAGACTGAAGCAGGAATCCGGAAGGGATATTTGAAGTGGAAATTATTGAGGCAGTGATACAGGCAGTCAGCCCTGGACTTCATCTCAGAGATATGTTGGAGATTAAGAGTGGACTTACTCTCAGCACGTTGAAGACTATCCTGAAGGGACACAATAAGGTCTATCACTATAAGACACTATCAGGCTCCTCTGATCTGTTGTATAAATTGAATATCTCTCAATAACCCAAAGAGTCAGCTCAGAATTTCTTATTCAGAGCAATTGAGTTGAAAGAAAAGCTACAGTGGAAGTCACGTGACCAAGAACTTGAAGACCAGTACAGTCCAGCCCTTATTCAACGGAAGTTTCTTCGTTCTATTGAAACTGGACTCCGGAGTGATGCCGTAACGTTTCAGGTAAAACCCTACCTTAATGATATCGCTGTCACAGATGAAGTACTGATTGAAAGAGTGAATGAAGCAGCTAATTTGGAGGTGGAAAGACAACAGAAGTTAAAGAAAACTGCTTATGGAAAAGGTCCACAACTAAATGAACTCAACAGGGAAGTACACTCCCATGGAAGAGAACCCTTGACTATAGCATCAACAGAGTTAAAAGAGATGTGTGCAGGAGAAAGGGGTGAAACCGCTGGAGACTTAAGGAAAACACCGGCAAATCTTAAGGAGTCTAGCCCAGATCCCTATAAGCTAATTGAAGACCTCAAGGCGGATGTGATTGAAATGAAGAAAATGTTCCTCACAGCCATGGAGACCAGCAGCCAACTACGACCAAGAGAGTTTCCAATGATCCAGACACAAGCAAGACAGAGAGGTTGCAGGGAATGCCGGGAGGTCAATGCGGAAGCCACATGTACTCACTGTTTCCGCTGTGGTCAAACAGGACACTTGTCACGGGGATGCCAAGTAAGGACACAGTCGCTGGAAAACCTTGAACAGGCTAATGAGACGGGACCCCCAGTAGCTCCTTACCACGTGTCCCACCGACCCCAGCACACCCCAGTCACAACTCCGAAACAGCGAAGACACCATCAGCCTGCTAACACTTCCAGACAGCAGGGAATGGAGTCCAGTAATGAAGTTCTGAGAACCTCTACTATAAGCACAGTAAACACAGTAAACGATTTACCACCACAACAGCAAGCTAAGCTGCTAGATCTGATTGGAAGACGGTGCTGCCGACTTGATGAAGTCACCATTGAAGCCTTGTGGGACACTGGGGCACAAGCAAGCATTGTGAATGACGTTTGGAGAAAACAATATCTCCCACACACCACCATCTGACCCATTGCAGAACTGCTTGGACCTGGAACTCTGACTGGACTAGCAGCTAACCAGACAGAAATACCATTTCTTGGATGGATTGAGGTGAGATTTCAATTGGACTATGAGCCAGCATCAGCAGAGACACTGACAGTCCCAATTTTAGTCTCAAGTGACCCTAAAGTGGCTGAAGATCCAATTATTGGGTTCAATGTAAATGAAGAATTAGTTAGTCAAGAAAAGATGGTAGCAGGAACATCAGCCAGGGTTATACAGATGATGAGCATTGCATTTTCAGTAACAGCAAAGACAGCTGAAACCATGCTGAAACTCATGCAGACTCCAGCTGCACATTATGATAAAGGCATTATGAGAACAGGGCAGAATAAAATAGTCCTACCCGCAGAACAGATTACCTCTATTCATGATCGCGCCCATGTGGGAGTCATAACCAAAGGCCAAGAGATGCTCTTTGTTCCGTCCGAACGGTGTGCATTACCAGAAGGTTTGGCTATTAGTGAAGTGGTAGTAGCTGTTTGTAAGGCAAGTCCAATCTATGTACCCATCCCTATTGCCAATACCACCGGGCATGAGATCACATTAGACCAATGATGTCTCCTTGGTCACCTCCAAACTGTAAAAACAGTGTATCCAGCAGCAGTGTGACCAGTCAGCGACCGAGAGTTACAACGTAAACAAACAAGCCACCACTCTAGCAATGTGCTGGAGCCACCAGAGTCTGAAGTAAAGATGTGGGCTAACAGCAGTTGTAGAACTAACCAGAAGTGGGATCCTCCGGTAAATGTGGACCACTTAAGTGAGATTCAGCAACAAGCAGTGAGACAAGTGTTGAGGGAAGAATGTAATGCTTTTGCCTTCGATATGATGATATCTGTTGCATCCATCTCTCAACATGCACATCACTCTGAAAGATAACACACCTGTCCAGAAGACCTACATGTCCATTCCAAAACCCCTCCATCAAGAAGTGAAGGAGTATATCCAAGACCTGCTAAACAAGGGATGGATAACTCCGTCAAGATCACCATATTCTTCACCTGTGGAATGTGTCAGGAAGAAGGATGGAAGTCTGAGACTCTGCTGTGACTACAGGGAATTGAACAGAAAGTCAATGCCTGATCGCCACCCAATCCCAAGAATACAGGACATGAGTGGCAGCTCGTGGTTCTCTGTTCTTGACCAAGGGAAGGCCTATCATCAAGGATTCCTAGACCCTGAAAGTCGCCCATTAACCGCCTTCATTACTCCATGGGGACTTTATCAGTGGGTCCGTATCCCATTTGGACTCAGCTCCTGCCGAATTCCAGCAGAGTATGGAAGAATGTCTTTCTGGTCTGAGAGATATTATCTGCCAACCTTACTTGGATGACAATCTCGTTCATAGCAGTACATTCGAAGATCACTTGAAGCATGTTCAGACTGTATTACGAAGGTACCAGCAACATGGTGTCAAGCTAACTCCTCGGAAGTGCGAACTATTCAAGAGAAATGTGAGAATTCTGGGAAAGATGGTCTCGGGAGAAGGTTACATGATTGATCCAGCTGAGATTGCACCAGTACAGAAATTAAAAGAAAAGAATCCTGAAACAATAGGAGATTTGAGAAAGATTTTGAGATTTCTATCGTACTACCGGTCCTACATTCCAAACTTCTCCAGAATTGCCAAGCCCTTATATGAGTTGCTATCTCTGACCCCATCAGAGCAAAAAGGGGAAAATACAGTGTCGGTACAGGAGGGAACCCTCCAAGCAAGGAAGAAGGGACGAACAACCAAGCAGCAAGGACATCTACCGTCCCGCAGACCTATAAGCTGGACGAACAGCCATCAGGAAATTCTAAACCAGCTCATTGACTATTTGTTGAAACCACCTGTCCTGGGATATGCAGATTTCACACAGCCTTTCGTGTTACACTGTGACGCATCGCAGGAAAGTCTTGGAGCAGTGTTATATCAAAGGCAAGGAGGAAAAATGGTAGTGATTGCATATGGCTCCATAACACTGACACCACCGGAGAAGAATTACCACATGCATTCTGGGAAATTAGAATTCCTGGCGCAGGGGCGGATCCAGGGGGGGGGCAACAGGGCCCCCCCCCCCGAGAAAATCTGTGTTTGTGTGTGAGGAATATTTTTGCCGCCGGCGCTGCACTATTTTTTTTGTATCAGCGTCGGCATCTCTTCGAGGCCAGCGCGTGCTTTGACTGCTGACACATCCGGCCAGGAGGGGGCGTGCAGTGAGAAAGAGATCAATACGCGTGTGTGTGGAGCGGATCTTTTTCAGTAGTGGAGCACGAGGAGGCACGCAGCTCGTCCCTGTGAAGGCAGGAGATTCCCCACCGGCAGCACCAAGACCTAACAGACCCAGCATTACCCCATTATACGCCAGCACATCAACACCAGGTCCCCTCCACAGCTCACTGAGGCAGCTTCCCGGGGAGTACAGAATTCTGCAGGGGTTGGGATCTCTCTCTCTCATCCTGTCTCTACCAAGATGTAGACCGGGTGAGGGGAGAGAACCAGTACCAGGAGATCAGGAGGACCCCCCCCCCCCGTGCAGCACAGAGGGGGAGAGGGAGGGGGGATCTGAAGCTGATCTGTATGAGGTGGCCCTGTGTGTGAATCCAGAGCTGCCTCATCCAGAAACTGACATGATGCACATTTAACCGATTCATGGAGAGGAATCTGCTCTATATACCTATAGGCAAAGCACATATCTGTATATAAGGCTGCTCTCACTCTCTGTATAGGGCATATAAATAAATACAAAGCCTGTGCCTTATACAGAGAGCAAGTGCTGCCTTATATAAAGCTATATGCACTGTATTTTGGTGTATAACTTAGAGAGAGTGTGAGCGGTCTTTATATACAGATATGTGCTTTACATATTGAGAGAGAGCTGCCTTAAATCAGCACATATCTGTATATAAGTCCTATACAGAGAGCAAGGGCTGCCTTATATAAAGCCATAGAGTGTGCTCTTTGTAAGGTATACAATGCATATGGCTTTATATAAGGCAGCACTTGCTCTCTGTATAGGACACGTAAATAAATACAAAAGCCAATCTCTGTATAACACATATCCTTGTATTTACAGCAGTGGCACATTGTGTGTGTGTGTGTGTGTGTGTGTGTGTGTGTGTGTCAGAAAAGGTGTATAAGCGTATTACAAAGCTCAAAATAATGTGTGCTGTGTATGAGCATATCACAATAAAACGAACGATTTACAGTAATGTGCGGTGTGTACGAGGCGTGAGTTGTATTGTGATATGCTCATACACACACACCGTACTGTATCTCAGAGCTCCGCAAGAGTAAAACTCACAGTAATATGTGGTGTGTATGAGCGTATCACAGAGCTCCGCAAGAGTAAAACTCACAGTAATATGTGGTGTGTATGAGCGTATCACAGAGCTGCACAGCACTAAAACTCACAGTAATATGGTGTGTATGAGCGTATCACAGAGCTGCACAGCACTAAAACTCACAGTAATATGTGGTGTGTATGAGCGTTTCACAGAGCTGCACAGCACTAAAACTCACAGTAATATGTGGTGTGTATGAGCGTATCACAGAGCTGCACAGCACTAAAACTCACAGTAATATGTGGTGTGTATGAGCGTATCACAGAGCTGCACAGCACTAAAACTCACAGTAATATGTGGTGTGTATGAGCGTATCACAGAGCTGCACAGCACTAAAACTCACAGTAATATGTGGTGTGTATGAGCGTATCACAGAGCTCCGCAAGAGTAAAACTCACAGTAATATGTGGTGTGTATGAGCGTATCACAGAGCTGCACAGCACTAAAACTCACAGTAATATGGTGTGTATGAGCGTATCACAGAGCTGCACAGCACTAAAACTCACAGTAATATGTGGTGTGTATGAGCGTATCACAGAGCTGCACAGCACTAAAACTCACAGTAATATGTGGTGTGTATGAGCGTATCACAGAGCTGCACAGCACTAAAACTCACAGTAATATGGTGTGTATGAGCGTATCACAGAGCTGCACAGCACTAAAACTCACAGTAATATGTGGTGTGTATGAGCGTATCACAGAGCTGCACAGCACTAAAACTCACAGTAATATGCAGTGTGTATGAGCGTATCACAGAGCTGCACAGCACTAAAACTCACAGTAATATGTGGTGTGTATGAGCGTATCACAGAGCTGCACAGCACTAAAACTCACAGTAATATGCAGTGAGTATGAACATCTCTCACTTTAACTTTTTCCACACATTTAATGATCGGAGCTGGACCTGCAGCAAATGGATTTCAGAAGTTGGTTTAAAACATTACTGTGAGTGGCCAGAAAAAGGGTTGTAGTCAGACGTGCCCCCCCCCCCGTTCAGACATCACCAGCCGCCACTGATTCTGTGATACGTTCATATACACCGCACATTACTGTGGGTTTTATTGCTGTGCAGCTCTGTGAGACGCTCATACATGTCGTGGTTTTTGTTTTGGGGGGGGGCAGCATTTTATCCATCGCTCCAGGCAGCACAATGTCTTGGGCCGGCCCTGGGCACGGGGACAATTGCGCCCCCCCCAAGCAGTGCACAGTCACCCCCAGCCAACCTCCAAACTTGACTTAAATCGCGATGAATGCAGCGCAGGCAGACATTGTGATTTGCTGAGACACACACTGCGCAGGGCAGAGGCGCACGTGACGGGCACACAGGTGTTCAGTCGAAAAGTGCCCGTTTGTCGAGAAATGCCTGGCCCCAGCTTGATTGGCAGGTTGTGTGACGTAGGTGCACCAGGCGCATGCGCAGTGGGGGCCAGGCATTTCCCGACAAACGTGCAAAAAAAAACCCTTTGTCGAGAAATGCCTGGCCCCCACTGCGCATGCGCCTGGTGCACCTACGTCACAGCACCTGTCAATCAAGCGGACGTAGGTGCACTCGGGCACGAGCGTCGAATAAAGCAAGCCAGCGTCTCCGCCCCCAGCAGAGCACCCACCCCCCGGCCAGCCTCTCCCCCTCCCCGGGCGCACAGTAATGCAAGGGAACCAGCCAGCCGTCCCAGCCTCACCTCCTCCCCCCGGCCAGCCTCTCCTCCTCCCCGGGCGCACCGTAATGGAAGGGGATCAGCCAGCCTCTCCTCCACCCCCCGGCCACTCGCCCCCCCCCGGGCACTCACCTATGGAAGGGAACCAGCCAGCCGTCCCAGCCTCTCCTCCCCGCGGCCACTCGCCCCCCCCCCGGGCACTCACACACAGGGTGGGAGGGATTGTATCAGCCGCCCTGTCCCAGCACTTCTCCCCGCACTGAGAGTCACAGACTCCGGGTGGGGGTTGCTGCCTTCTCCCCTGGGGGAACCATGGATCGCAGGAGACCCGGGGGTCCTTTGGAGCCCTGTATCTCGGTCCCTGAGCATGGCAGGAGGCTGGGTGAGGTGTCATTGGAAAGTGCAGAGTCTGTTCTTTGTAATGATACCCACCATGATTGTGTAATGTGTAAAATTAATCACCAATAATTCATTAAATAAAAATTACTCTTTTTTTTAACACTGACTTTTATTTCATTTTCTCTTGGTTTGATATTGGTGATTAACTTTACACATTACACAGACATGGTGGGTATCATTAGAAAGAACAGACTCTGCACTTTCCAATGACACCTCACCCAGCCTCCTGCCATGCTCAGGGACCGAGATACAGGGCTCCAAAGGACCCCCGGGTCTCCTGCGATCCATGGTTCCCCCAGGGGAGTAGGCAGCAACCCCCACCCGGAGTGTGTGACTCTCAGTGCGGGGAGAAGTGCTGGGACAGGGCGGCTGATACACTCCCTCCCTTCCTACCTGTGTGTGAGTGCCCGGGGGGGGGCCAGTGGCCGCGGGGAGGAGGAGAGGCTGGGACGGCTGGCTGGTTCCCTTACTGAGCGGCCGTGGAGGGGGAGAGGCTGGCCGGGGGGTGGGTGGCGATCTGCTGGGGGTGGAGACGGTCCCCTTGCATTACTGAGCGCCCGGGGAGGAGGAGAGGCTGGCCGGGGGGAGGAGGAGAGGCTGGCCGGGGGGAGGAGGTGAGGCTGGGACGGCTGGCTGGTTCCCTTACTGAGCGCCCGGGGAGGGGGAGAGGCTGGCCGGGGGGTGGGTGCTCTGCTGGGGGCGGAGACGCTGGCTTGCTTTATTCGACGCTCGTGCCCGAGTGCACCTACGTCCGCTTGATTGACAGGTGCTGTGACGTAGGTGCACCAGGCGCATGCGCAGTGGGGGCCAGGCATTTCTCGACAAAGGTTTTTTTTTTGCACGTTTGTCGAGAAATGCCTGGCCCCCACTGCGCATGCGCCTGGTGCACCTACGTCACACAACCTGCCAATCAAGCTGGGACCAGGCATTTCTCGACAAACGGGCATTTTTCGACTGAACAGCCGGCTCCTGGTTTGCATGTGGGGGTGGGTCTCCAGCTCGCAGCCTGAAAGGGGATCCTGGAGGGATTCACGGACAGGCAGAGCTCAGGTACTTTTTCAAAGCCCTTTTTTTCCCTTCATTTCCTCTGTGTCGGGCTGAGGAATTCTGGCCCCTAGAGCCCGGCACAATGTAGTCTAACATCCCTGGGATTTCCACCCCTTCATCTCCAGGAACAAATCATCAGGAGTGTCAGCAGCTCCCCCTCCCCCCTCCTTTCTGTCTGTCAGTGACCAGAAAAAAGAAGGAGTGCAGAGCAGACAGCCAGGAGCAGGTATGGACAGAGGGGGTTTCACAGAGCACCAAAATGTCACTGACATTTTTCTGCTCTGTCGTTCCATGCGTTTCAGTGATTTCAATTCAAAGATCCTGCAGTGAATTCAGCATTCACCGGAGGGTCCACGAAGTGCACTGAACGCTGAGCCGCCGAACGCTGAGCCGCCGAAGCCCACCAATCAGCTTCCAAAAACCTCCAAGCCGTCGAAGGTAGCTGAACGCCACCGAACTGGTAAGAAATAAAAAAAAAACTCTGAATTCGGCTATACTTCAAAAGGTGTTTAAAACCATAAAAAGGCATGAAAATGTGTGGAAATAATAAAAATAGGTCCTATAGAAAATAATAAAACTGTTACAGAACAAAAAAAAACGGCATTAAAAAAAAATTGGAAATCAAAAATTTCACTAAAAAATAGACAATTTCCATAAAAAATAATAAATAAATATTGTTCCTAGAGTCGCCACTGGTTATATGGCTGTGTATGGGCATCAGTGAGTGTCTGTACCTGCAGCCTGTCATTGCTGGTGGTTCTCAGTGACAGAGCATGTGCCAGAGCGCAGGATATTGCTGTGCTGTGTCAGTCAGGCGTCACCTAAGCCACATGACAACAGACCCTGTGCAATGTTCTGGGGAGAGTGAGTGTATGGAGCACAGCCTGAGATTAGGCGCGTCTCTGCCTGTCACTGCGAACCCAACACCAGCTCTTAATCAAAACTGGTAGAATGCCACCCCCCCCGAAACCTGTGTCTGGATCCGCCCCTGGTACAAATAGGAAAAATCCCCTTATTCTCCTTGTGGTCTTATTGAGAAATAACCGTGACCGCCTTAAGGTCCATTGTTCCCAGAATCTTTAGTTTTAATAGTGGTTTAAGGATAACACACATAAACGGAGATAGCCGTGTTTATCTAAGTGTGAGGAGATCATGATATTTATTTATTTATTTATTTATTTATAAAGGATTTTACCAGGAAGGATACATTGAGATTTCTCTCGTTTTCAAGTATGTCCTGGGTTCAAGAACATTGAA
The DNA here is from genome assembly GCA_009667805.1 of Leptobrachium leishanense. Taxonomy (NCBI): domain Eukaryota; kingdom Metazoa; phylum Chordata; class Amphibia; order Anura; family Megophryidae; genus Leptobrachium; species Leptobrachium leishanense. The sequence goes on along the minus strand of CM019066.1, from coordinate 56,372,526 downwards.
GTGTTACAGAAATACAAAGTAATACAATGCAAGATATTAAAAACAAAACACAAATATACAGATTAACAAAAAATATGTAGGAAATATAGTCACTGTGTTACATGTTTACAGGTGCATTCCGTATTGAGGTATGTTAATAGGGAGCTTTTGAGTGACTTAAGACTGGGGGAGGATTTGATGGTGTCTGGGAGGTTATTCCATAATTGAGGTGCTCTGTAGGAAAATGAGGATCGAGCCACTGTCTTTTTGTATTGTGGTATTGTAAGTAAGGTGCTGGTCCTGGATCGGAGGTTATAGGATGAGGGAGCTGCTGGGGGAAGCAGTCTATTCAGGTAGGGTGGCAGCTTCCCAGAGATGCTCTTAAACACCAGGCTGGAAAGGTGAAGGGTGCGTCTGGATTCCAGCGATGGCCAGTTTAGCTCTTTTAATATGTCACAATGGTGGGTCATGTAGTTACATTGTAGCGCAAAGCGGCACAATGAGTTATACAATGTAGTAAGTTTATGAAGGTGTGTTTGCGGGGCGGCTGCATACACTACATCTCCGTATTCAATGGCTGGCATAAGCATTTGTTGTACAATCTGCTTTCTTACCGTGGGGCTCAGGCAGGATTTGTTTCTGTACAGGGCACCTAGTTTGGGGTAAAGTTTAGATGAGAGTTTTTCGATGTGGGGGACAAAGGATAGATTAGGGTCCAACCACATACCTAGATATTTGAGAGAAGTGACTGTGGTCAGCGTGCCATTTGATTTTGTCCCAACACATAGATGGGGATTTTGCAATTTGTGTAGTTTAGGTGCGGTTCCAAAGAGCATCGTTACAGTTTTGTCAGTATTTAAAAAAAGTTTGTTGTTTTTGATCCACTTTTCTACCTCTGTGAATTGTTCTTGCAGCACGGCCTCCAGCTGCTGGAGATTTGGTTTGCTGGTATAGATCACAGTGTCGTCTGCGTACATATGTACAGTTGAGGCTTTGCAGACGTTGGGCAGATCATTTATGAATATTGTGAACAGCAGGGGCCTAGTATTGAGCCTTGGGGTACACCGCAAGTGACTGGGAGCGGGAGGGAGGAGCTGCCAGAAATTGACACATATTGTGATCGGTCGGATACATATGATTGAAACCAGGTTAGCGTGCGATCACCAATGCCAGAGTTTTTAAGTTTTTCTAACAAGATGCCATGGTCTACCGTGTCAAAGGCCTTGGCAAAATCAAGGAAGATGGCTCCAGTTAGGTTTCCTTATTCCATCCCAGCCTGGATATCATTGCAGACTTTTAGAAGGGCGGTTGTAGTTGAATGATTTGGACGAAAGCCTGATTAATCCGGGGTTAAGTAGTTCCAATATTGATAATAATCACGTAATTGTGTGTAGACACATTTTTCCAAGACTTTTGACATTACAGGGAGCAACGATATCGGACGGTAGTTGGATACCAAAGTACTGTCACCACTTTTATGGATAGGTACCACTCTCGCAGTCTTCCAGAGCTTGGGTATGTATCCAGTCGCCAGTGACTCATTTATTAGGGTTGCAACAGGATTTGCAATTGCAGGCGCACTGATTTTCAGCAGCATTGCTGGTATTTGATCAGGTCCAGACTGGTATTTCATTTTTTGCTTACGGAGAAGTTTAGTAACGACACTGACAGGCACTGGTCTAAAACTGAATTCCTGTCTGATACAGGGACTTTGCACAGTTGGGGGGGCCTGACCTGCATGAGGCCTCTCTGATTGCATGTCATTTCCTAGCTTGGCAATCAAAGTGGTGGCACATCCAACAAAATAATCATTAAAGGCATTTGCTACATCTAGGGGGTGTTCCTGGGTTTGGTTGTTTACTTTGACAGCAGCTGGCTGGGAGTGGACTGGGGGTGCTGTATGTTACTTATGGTTCTCCAAAAGTTTCTAGGGTTTGATATGTTATTGTTTTGATTTTCATTGAAGTAATGGGCTTTGGCCAGTTTTGTTTGTTTTGTGCATTCATTCCGGCATTTTCGGTATTCGTAGTGATCGTTCATGGAACCAGTACTCTTGAAATTTGACCACTGTGAATCTCTAAGCTGGTACATTAGTGTAAGATCAGCTGTAACCCAGGGGAGATGAGTCCCTTTTACTCGCACTTTACGCAGCGGGGCATGGGAATTCCAGACTTGCAGGAGCTCAGACTGAAAGTATTCAACTGCACAGTCTAGGTCTGGGATTAGGTTTAGCCTGTACCAGGGGAGCTGTTTGAGATCACTTAGGAAGGATTCAAGAATAAATTTCTTGAAAGACCTGGTGGTTATTACCTTTGGGGGAGATTTCATGGCCTTAATTTTGCGCACGCAGTACACTAGACAATGGTCACTAAAGCTATTAGCAAGAACGCCTGCCTCCTGTATTCTATCAGGAGATGAGGAGAGAATCCAGTCCAACAAGGTATGGTTAGGGCTTTTCATATTAATGCGAGTGGGGGAGGAGATTAATTGAGTTAGCTGCAAAGTTTTAAACAGCGAGCAGTGTTTATTGTTTTTAGGATTTAGCCAATCTGTATTAAAATCGCCGAGGACCAGCAGTTCACTGTTTTGGTTTTGATATGAGAACAAATCATTGGTTTTATCTTCTTTTACGCTGATTAACACTTTCAGAGTAAATGTACGACAATGTTAAATGGCTCGCTTAATGCTTTATGCTTAACGTATATGTAGACGCAAATACATTTATCTACATGTATCAGGATATATACGTTGTGATATGTGTTAGTAATATCTTTTTCATCTTATCAAAAGAATTCTGGAAATGAAGACTCATCCCTCAACCCAGAAACTCGAGTTTTCCAACCCCAAGTCATCCAACAGTGAGATGAATCCCTACTGCCAGCCGATGAAGAAGTATCAATACCATTTAATGAAGATTTACACGATGACAGACACAGTGAATGTAAAGATCAAGTTCACCAGCCAACATTTGAAGCAGAACAGTCTTCTGATGAAGAATGAGAAAACCTTGTACAAACACCTAGATCATATCCACAGAGAGCGAGACGCCAACCAAGAATATTGACTTATGAAACCTTGGGACAACCTTCTGTGATACAAAGAGAAGTACCGGTGAAGGACATTCACACAACACATTGTAGTTCAAGCTTTTGGAGACCATGGAATATAATGGCTTTACAGACTGCTTATTAAAGTGCACCATGAGCCTTATCCATGACCCTCAGTAGACAGGAGTGTAACAACCAGGTTTAGGATGTATTCCTGTGAATATATTTGTAGATATATATTTATATTGGTGTTTTGTTAAGAAATGCAACTTCTAGACAGCCAGTTCTTAGGAAAAAAGGAAATGTCTGTTCACATTACATTTTGTGGGGGAGAGTGTGGCACTCTGTGTATTAAACACATTGCACCCCAAAAGAGAATACAGTATGCCGAATGAAGTAATAAGCATTTTTTTAAGTTTGTCATTATTGACAAGCCCATAACTATATTGTCAATAGCTCTGTTGCTGCTGCCTTATCCTCCTACCAGCAGGGGGCGATCGCTGTGTTTCTCAGCCACAGGGACTGTGATTTGTGCCATGTGCATGTCTCAGTGGTTTATTAGTTCTGAGACAGCCATTGGATGCAGAGGAAGAGAATCAGCAAGTCCAGAGTAAAAACCTGAGTTATTTCTGTTTCAGAATGAAAAATCAAAAATAAATGTGTTGTATTAGAACAAGCTCCGTCTCTTGATTCCACAAATGCAACTCTCCCAGCAGCAAGAAGAATCATATGGAGCCGCTGTTGTCGCCGCAGGTTGGAAGGGGAGTATGTGATTTTGGGGGGGGGGGGTTTCACCTTGTGCTGACGGATTCTGCAGAAGCCATATCACTGAGCACCAGCTCCTAGCTGTGAGTAACTTTTCAGTAACCGCGTCCAGACGTTAATCAGCGCTGGGACTTTGTAATCCTAATGCTGATTAACACTTTGTGCTCCCTGAAAGGTATTTTAATATGATAGGTAGTTTTTAATTTTTGCATTAGTGTGAAATCCCCCCCTCCTTTTTCCAGCACGGTGTCTGTTCAATTTCGTTTCCTCTCGAGGCTAGTCAGCGGGGTGATAGAAATAGATATCCTGTGTTGACTTAGAATGCCCGCGAAATCTTTGTTACATGATGTAGAAATGTATCTGCTCTGATTGGTTGTTGTATCACATTCCTATGTTGGGAGTGAAAACTGCAGGAAGTGTTTATGTATAAGGAACATTTCTATTGGATGTTGAAACAATAAACCAATCTGACAGACCATGGACTGATCAGATGATAATCTGCCATATCTCGGTGTGGTTGGGTCTGTCGTCTCCTCTGATCAGAGTCGCGCAGCGCCTTACTTCATTTTTGATATATAAGAAGAAACTTGAAAAAGGTTTATGGTAATTATAATGGAAATTAGAACTTAACAGTTTGGTGTCAGACGTGGGATTTAATAATTCAATTGTCTAATATGCTTTATTTCATGTTACACAATTGCCTATATAGATAAAAGAATCTTTGCTTCCATGGGGAGGCTGTCTGTGAGAGCCACTGTGTTGTTGTAGGACGCTCTGTTTGTTTTTCTTTGTTGTTTGTTTATCTTAACTCGCCTGATAGAGAACTGTTAATGAGCGGTGACTCACTCGTTATGTTGATGTACCCTGATGAAGTTCTGGTGCTGAGTATTCGTTATGTCACTCACCCGGGAAACTGAAAGATGTTTCTAGCGTTGAGTAAATGTGTGTGTCTTTGTGTCCATAGTGTAGCTCTATTGTGTTCTGGAGTTCTGGCTCGTAGCATTTTATTTTAATTGATTAGATTTTGATTTAGAAACATAGAAAATGTCGGCACATCTAGTCTGCCCAATTACATGGATACTTTACCTGGATTTATCTTTTGTTTAGGATAGTCTTATGCCTATCCCATGCTTGCTTAAATTCAATCACTGTTTTGGCCTCTATCACTTCTACTGGAAGACTGTTCCATGTATCCACCACCCTCTCAGCAAAATAATGCTTCCTGATGTTACTTTTATACATAATATATGATTTCTTCTTGTATATCGAATAATTTTATCTCCCATTGAGAGACAGTTTTTTCTTTTTCCTCTTAAATTTTTATTTTTTATTTTCTTGCGCGCTGCTGCCATTTTTTCTTTATTTTTTTTGCTGCATGTGTTTGCTAACGGTTTTTTCTTTCAGATTGCATGTTTGTTTTTGTTTTATATTTTATTTTGTTTCTTGCCATTGATTGCGTCTGTTTATTTAAATGTTTGTCTTTACTAACTATTAATATATGTGTTTATCTTTGATGTTTTGTATTTCGTAGTTTTGATATTATGTTTTTTATATATAATTTATGTATAGGGACTGCTCTTAGAACGGGTTGCTTTGTTTCAGTCATTACTGCCTTGCCTCATGTAAAAAAAAAAAAAAAGGCACAGGAAATGGAGACAATAGGGCTTTACTTTTACAGTGACTTTCAAAAGCGCCTGCTCACTTTTTTTCTCTTTCTCATACATTCATTTTTTCTCTCTTTGTTCTTTTTTTATTTAATTAAAAAAAAAACTCTTTATTTGTAATGTATAATGTTATTATGTGTTTGTATAAGGATTTTGTTTTCTTTGAATGCTAGTAGTCTTTTAGCAGTGCAAGTTGGATAATGGAATATGTAGTTATTTTTGCTGTTCTGTGAGTATCTATTTGGGATAATTGAACAGTATATACAAATGACATGTGTCTAATGCCTTGAAAGACTGTAGTAGCAGTTGAATTCTGGAGCTGTTAGTGCTTTATAAAACTAACTGTAACGGTTGTGGAATTGGGCGCAGTTTGAGTGCTTCGGCGTGCGTACAGTAGTGGAACAGAAGAAAGTAATTATGGGAGCTGAATTTACTGTAAATGGATTATAAATTGATATATGATATATATATAAAAAAAGTAGTGTATCAAGGTAATGGGCTCAAAGTTGTACATTTTCCCAAGAGAGGCGTGGTCGGTTATTTTCCTCTGGTCTTTGTTTGAGTCCAGCACTAAGGGATTGACCGCACCTTAATATAGGATATATGTTTTGCCAAAATGGCTGACTGAGATCATTTACAGTGTTTGTAACTTGTATAATGGAATATATATATGAAGGTTCATGTTTAGTTGTTTGGAATCTAAGAGGATGAAGTGATATAAAGCTGAAGGATTTGAGTGAAAGTTTAAAGGAAAGCGCCTACAGGTTAGTAGCGCTGTACAAAGGAATTTAGGCAGATTTCAAATAAGAGAAGGTGGTTTTTTGGTTTTATTTTAGTTGACTAAGGAAGATGGAAGGTTGTAGTTTGGTATCTGAGTATTGTTTGATTGTTTTCTTTTTCTGCAGTGGTAGCCAGATGTCTAGTTTTATTTTTTTTGCTGTCTGTTTTTGTCTTTTGGTGTGAAGTGCAATAGCGTATAACTGTGCCTCTATTGAATATTCTTGGAGGGAATAAAACAGGTTGTAAAATAGCTGCACAAACACCTCACATTTGAATGTTTGTTTTTAACCAATATCCTTAATAAAGATTATTGATGTTTATTAAGAATCTTTTTCTCTGAGTTTCCTCTGAGAACTTTGTGCTAATTAACGCGTCAAGTTTTAAACATGCCCTTCTATACTTTCTTTCCCAGTTCATGATATTTTTGTTGTGTTTTTTTATTTGAATTGAAGTTCACATTCCTAGTCTCCTCCATTTTGTCTCACTCATGACCCCTCCTCTCCTCCGTGTTGTCTCACTCATGACCACTCCTTTTCTTTGTGTCCAAAAATGTGTTACTTTTAAAATGGAGAAAAAAAATGTATTTTAACCATATGAATTTTAAAGTTTTTGACAGGTTAATAATACATTTGGGAAAAAATTTTTTACTTTAGGTGAAAATTACCCATGCATGCCAACTTTGCTCAAGCTAGATGGAAGATTATGTGATACCAATATTGATAAAGCTGTTGGAATTGAAGGAAATTTACTCAAACACATTATCATTTCACATTGCAATGTTACATCAACCGGATAATAAAAAATTATCAGACACCAGGCAATAAAACAATCTAATTATAGACAACTCATCAATAAATCATGCTATTTATAGAAGATCATTGATTTGGAAATAAAACTTAAGACATGTCAGTTTTACAAAACTGTTATTTTCAACCAATAAGACAGAAGACGAAAGAAGATAATGTATTTTTATATGCTGATGTATTATCTTTGTGTTGTCATCTAAGTGATAATTATTTTGTATGACGGAATGGGATGTTGTTCCGCCTGCGGGTGTGCTCTATCTGCGTGCCCCGGCGCTTACCGCTGGCCCGACTACCGAGTGGCACGGCACTCGGCGTCTCGTGCGGCCTGGCGTGACCCTGGGGAAGGGTTAGCGGGCGGTGGAGGGGACCCCTGCCTAGAACCAGCCCGACCACTGAGCTATACGGTACTCAGCGTCCCGAGCAGCTGGTGCACTGACCTTGTGGGTGGTGGGGTACGTCTGCGGGCGGCCGGCCGATTACGGGGATCGGATCTCTTCCGGCAACTATTCGGTTCGGATCGCGGAGGACTTTCGAATCGGGGAGGGGTGTAGCTTCGGAACTTGCGGGATCGGCAGAATATTCGGATCTTACCGCAGTCCCTCGCAATACCGAAGCGCGGTACACGGCCGCGCCCTTCGGATCGGATCTCGATCGCTAAAAGTCTGAGAACCGAACACCATACGCTGCGCCTCTGTCCTGATGCGAGATGCAGGCACAGAGCGCTCGGTTCGGTTCGGATCGTCTTGGACACCGTACCCTGAGACCGCGGGGGATGCTCAGATGATGAAATACGGCGGAGAAATAAAGACATCAGACGAGGCTGGATGCACTGGTAAATCTGGCTTTTTTATTCACAGCTCAGGCATTTATCAACTTCACACAGATTACAATACAATGGGAATCCCTGCCCGCCCTCCCAGGACCCATTGGCCATTACAGTTCGGGGAGTCGCCAATTCGGACCGGATGGTCCGAATCGGCCATTTTACGATTCGAACCGGATGGTTCGAATCGGCCATTTTCCGATTCGAAGAATCTGATAACGGCCACGAGGCAATCGGAAAATGGCGGCGGGCAAGGCAGACAAAGGAAATACATATCACAACACAAACGGGGACACTTTATTACACCACACATAACCACATCTAAATAAATGTACTTTACAACTCCGTGTGTGCCACCGCACCTAATTGTCCATGGCCATTTTACTGTCACTGCACCGCCCCTGGCTGAGGGTGCTGAGCCATTCCGTGACATTTTGTGTCTTTTATTATTTTATATTTTATTATTATTGTTGTTTGGTTACAATCAAAATTGTTCAAAATTCCCTGACACATTTAGGATTATTGAAGATCACATCCAATTAAAATTAGAGTTAATTAATGTATTTAGGAACATATAATTTAATGCATTTGCATAAACACGTTTCATGACATATATAGTGGTAAATGGAAAGTTCTGCTCCAGTAAAATTAATGCTGTTTTTATTTTTTTTATTTTTATTTCATTTGAGGATTGGTGTGTTTTTATAAACACCAGGTTTGTTTCAAAACACCGAACAAGACTGAATAGGATAGTAATTAAATATTTTATTTTTAATATTTAAAATGGGTGGAATATGCACTTCGGCTATTTCCCTTTTGAGCCAAAGTTGCGTATATATATATTTTTCTCTAACAATGAGTCAGAAGTAGTATAATTTTTTTCCCGTGGCGTGAGGCCGATAGGCTTTGCAGGGAAATTTTAAAATTTATTATCTGTGTCTCTTCTTGTGTAAATTAACATTTTTATTGTTTTCGTGCATTTGAGAGTGACAATGAATGAATGGATGTATATGATTAGCGGGGTATACATATTTTCTTTTCTTTTTTATTTTCTTTATTGTTGCTAAAACCATATCACATCATCAAGAAACCTGACAGTCACAATGACTGCATATGGAACGAATCATGGACATTTTGTGTCAAGGTCAAAGGTCACAGGTAATAAGCAACCAGCGCAAAGAGACAGCTTGTTCAGGAGTCCCTATGGTGGGAGCTCTGATGACATTCAATGATTATGCGTCTCAAGCTGGGATGTTGAAAAAAAAGACCACACCTTGATCTCGCACTGTGGACTACGGTATTAGATTATGGAATATTTTTTTTTTATTTAATCCCCTAGATAAGTGTGAGAAAGGATTTAATTTGTGAAAATGAGAATGTATTTCTTGAATGTGTGTATGAATGCAGGTGTGTATGCGTTTTGTGGAGTGAAGCTGAACATAGGAAAACACACAGATATAGATCTGACTCATGTTGATTTATTAGATAAATGAACTTTTACATTCAAGTTATTATACTTTTCTTGTTCGGTGAATTATATTTTGGGAAATGGGAATAAATAGTTATTTAATGTCTAGATTAGGTATTTTTGCCTACGCTCCAAATGTGGTTCGCTGGAAGAGTGAATCTAGATAGATAAGTGTATTTTATGCTCATAAAGGGCATCCTGGGGGAATCCTTTTCGTATATCATGCAGGTATTAGGCGAGGATACTATGGCCCCAGGTATAATTAGTTTAATTGTCTAGTTTGTTTCATCCATTTTTGTGATCACGATTGTATATGTGATCAATGAGAAGATTGAAAGGTATTTTAATATGATAGGTAGTTTTTAATTTTTGCATTAGTGTGAAATCCCCCCCTCCTTTTTCCAGCATGGCGTCTGTTCAATTTCGTTTCCTCTCGAGGCTAGTCAGCGGGGTGATAGAATGCCCGCGAAATCTTTGTTACCTGATGTAGAAATGTATCTGCTCTGATTGGTTGTTGTATCACATTCCTATGTTGGGAGTGAAAACTGCAGGAAGTTTTTATGTATGTATAACGAACATTTCTATTGGATGTTGAAACAATAAACCAATCTGACAGACCATGGACTGATCAGATGATAATCTGCCATATCTCGGTGTGGTTGGGTCTGTCGTCTCCTCTGATCAGAGTCGCGCAGCGCCTTACTTCATTTTTGATATATAAGAAGAAACTTGAAAAAGGTTTATGGTAATTATAATGGAAATTAGAACTTAACACTCCCCATGTTAAGTATAGGGAGCGCAAAGTAAAGTGACCTCGCTCAGAAAAGCACAAGATCCAAATCGCTAACGCATTTTTTAACCTGTTAGCGTCCGGATTGTAATATGGTGCGCCCGCGCTAGGGCTAACATTAACGCTCACACAGGTGAAGTCTAACATTTTTATCATTGTAATAGGGCCCTCAATCTCCTATCCTCCTCACAGAGAACACAGAATTATTTTGGAACCTGTCTATGTGTTGTCTGTCAGGAGATCACAGCAGCAGCAGCAGTGATACTCTAATAGCTCCATGTGGGCATAAATCAACATTATATAACAATGATAAAATACTTGCAAATCTAGAAATATAATATTAGTTTAGGTAATGTAAAGGGGCGCATATCACCCCCCCCTTTACAGAAATATCTACTCGATCCCTTATTTAAAGAGGGCTTTTCCCACCATTTAAATGAAGTGTTTCTTTTCGTATCGCTGTCATGCGGCAATCATAGTGATCTGGATCTGGTCTGTCAATAGCCGCTAAATTCATTTTATAGGGATTTTGTGTTAGGGCTCAGATATGACATTCTTTATGGGACTAATATATCACAAATGTCATAAATAATGGTAGAACTGAGGGAGTGTAAAAATAGATAATATTGTGTCAATTTCTATCTCGGATTTTATATATTTTTTATGAATATTTACTCCCCCCGCGTTAGTTTTAACAGGGATAAGAGCATCAATACAATGTCACAATGTCACCGCTCTGGGAAACACATTTATTTGTAGTGTTGTTAAAACACACCCAATGTTTTTAGATTTCATATTCGATCCTGGCACTTTTCCTGTATAAATAGTTACATACAGTTGTGTTCAAAATTATTCAACCCCCAATGCTGTAAAGGGTTTTAGGGAATTTAGTGACATATGTAATTGTATTCAGAATGAAATCCTACAAGGACTTTTTAAAGAACCATATGCAACTAAAATGACATCAATTGGTTTTGTAATACAGTAGTAAATGTTTCTTTTGTGAATTCTTCATTAACACAATTATTCAACCCCTTAAAGACTACCACTCTGAAGAACAGAGGTTCATTCAAGTGTTTTCAATCAGGTATTGAAAACACCTGTGGATGTCACGGAGCAGCAATAAAGCATAATAAGCACCAATTAGGCAGCTTTAAAATGACTGTGATACTCAGCTCCTTCTAGACATTTACTGGTGTGGTTACAAACATGGTGAAGTCAAGAGAATGGTCCAAGAAGACAAGAGAAGAGGTGATTACTCTTCACAGGAAGGGCAATGGCTATAAGAAGATTGCAAAGATGTTAAACATACCAAGAGAGACCATAGGAAGCATCATTCGCAAATTCAAGGCAAAGGGCACTGTTGAAACGCTACCTGGTCGTGACAGAAAGAAGACGCTGACTTCGACTGCTGTGCGCTACCTGAAGCGTAGAGTGGAGAAAAGTCCCCGTGTGACTGCTGAGGAACTGAGAAAAGATTTGTCAGATGTGGGTACTGAAGTTTCAGCTCAGACAATACGGCGCACACTGCGTAATGAAGGCCTCCATGCCAGAACTCCCAGGCGCACCCCCTTTCTGTCTCCAAAGAATAAGAAGAGTCGACTGCGGTATGCCAAAAGTCATGTGGACAAACCACAAAAGTTTTGGGATAGTGTTCTGTGGACTGATGAAACAAAATTAGAACTGTTTGGGCCCATGGATCAACGCTATGTTTGGAGGAGGAAGAACAAGGCCTATGAAGAAAAGAACACCTTGCCTACTGTGAAGCATGGCGGGGGGTCAATCATGCTTTGGGGCTGTTTTGCTTCTGCAGGTACAGGGAAACTTCAGCGTGTGCAAGGTACCATGAATTCTCTTCAGTACCAGGAGATATTGGATGACAATGTGATGCAGTCCGTCACAAACCTGAGGCTTGGGAGACGTTGGACCTTTCAACAGGACAATGATCCCAAGCATACCTCCAAGTCCACTAGAGCATGGTTGCAGATTAAAGGCTGGAACATTTTGGAGTGGCCATCGCAGTCACCTGACTTAAATCCGATTGAGAACCTCTGGTGGGACTTAAAGAAAGCAGTTGCAGTGCGCAAGCCTAAGAATGTGACTGAACTGGAGGCTTTTGCCCATGACGAATGGGCGAAGATACCCGTAGATGGCTGCAAGACACTTGTGTCAAGCTATGCTTCACGTTTAAAAGCTGTTATAACTGTAAAAGGATGTTGTACTAAGTACTAAGATTGAATGTCACTTGGGGGTTGAATAAAACTGATAATGATGTGAGCACAGAAAAGACATTTGTGGTTATTTCATTATAAATGTTATGTTATATTTGTCTGACCTACACGTGCCTCTTTGATTTAATTGTAAGCAAGATGACTGAATGATCAAAATCAATGTCAAACTGGCCAAAACACTCAATTTCAGTGGGGGTTGAATAATTTTGAACACAACTGTAGTTACATAGGCTGAAAAAAGACATGCGTCCATCGGGTTCAGCCTCTCCCACATCACCTACTGCTGTTGATCCAAATGAAGGCAAAAAGCCCAGTCTGAAATGCTTGCCTAGTCATTAAATACAGATAGGGCCTATGGCTGAGAAATGGCTCTGCAGTGAAGGGGTTAAATGTGCTCAATCCTCTGATCTCTGAGTCCCGGGCAGATCTGGGCAGACTGGCAGCACGTTACCTTTCACAGGGTCTGTACACTCCTGGTGACAGTGTGGGGTGCAGCACTTCTGTTTCCCTTTACAGTCGCTGTCGCTCTTACATTTTGGAGGGGGAGACGGGGGGGTGCACCACGTTACTGGGATCGGGCAGGATCCTTCCTTTTCTTTCAAAACTGTAAATAATAATAAATACAGATTTATTAACATTATTTCAGCTCCAGGTGACACGTGACATCTTGAGTGATAGGACACATACACGGTGTGAGATAGATATTTTTAATTTTCTGTATGAATATATATACAGTACTGTGCAAAAGTTTTAGGCAGGTGTGAAAAAATGCTGTAAACAAAGAATCCTTACAGAAATATAAATAATGATTGTTTATAGTTGTCAATTTTCAACATGCAGAGTGAGCGAACAAAAGAAAAATCTAAATCAAATCAATATTTGGTGTTACTACCTTTTTACCATCAAACCAGCATCAATTCTCATAGGTTCACTTGCACAAAGTCAGGGATTTTGTAGGATTATAGTCAGGTGTATGATCAACCAATTATACCAAACAGGTGCTAATGATCATCAATGTCACACGTAGGGTGAAACCCAGTCATGAACTGAAACAGAAACAGCTGTGTAGGAGGCTTAAAACTGGGTGAGGAACAGCCAAACTCTGCTACCAAGGTGAGGTTGTGAAAGACAGTTTCATGTCATGGCAAGATTGAGCACAGCAACAAGACACAAGGTAGTTATACTGCATCAACAAGGTCTCTCCCAGACAAAGATTTCAAAGCAGACTGGGGTTTCAAGATGTGCTGTTCAAGCTCTTTTGAAGAAGCACAAGGAAACAGGCAACGTTGAGGATCGTAGACGCAGTGGTCGACCAAGGAAACTTAGTGCAGCAGGTGAAAGACAGAAACTTATTGCCCTTTGAAATCGGAAGATGTCCAGCAGTGCCATCAGCTCAGAACTGGCAGAAACCAGTGGGCCCCAGGTACACCCATCTACTGTCCGGAGAAGTCTGGCCAGAAGTGGTCGTCATGGAAGAGTTGCAGCCAAAAAGCCATACCTCCGACGTGGGAACAAGGCCGAGTGACTAAAGTATGCAAGAAAACATAGGAACTGGGGTGCAGCACAATGGCAGCAGGTGCTCTGGACTGATGAGTCGAAATGTGAAATATTTGGCTGTAGTAGAAGGCAGTTTGTTCGTTGAACAGCTGGAGAGCGGTACAATAATGAGTGTCTGCAGGCAACAGCGAAGCATGGTGGAGGTTCCTTGAACGTTTGGGCTGCATTTCTGCAAATGGAGTTGGAGATTTGGTCCGGATTAACGGTGTTCTCAATGCTGAGAAATACAGGCAGATACTTATCCATCATGCAATACCATCAGGGAGGCGTATGATTGGCCCCAAATTTATTCTGCAGCAGGGCAACGACCCCAACCATACAAAGTCATTAAGATCTATCTTCAGTGTAAAGAAGAACAAGAAGTACTGGAAGTGATGGCCCCCACAGAGCCCTGATCAACATCATCGAGTGTGTCTGGGATTACATGAAGAGACAGAAGGATGTGCTTCGTTCTCCAAGATGTTTGGAACAACCTACCAGCCGAATTCCTTCAAAAACTGTGTGCAAGTGTACCTAGAAGAATTGCTGCTGGTTTGAAGGCAAAGGGGGGTCACACCAAATATTGATTTGATTTTGATTTTGCTTCTGTTCATTCACTGCATTTTCTTCATTTATATAAACGTTTAACACTTCCATTTGTGAAAGCATTCTTTGTTTAGAGCATTTTTTCACACCTGCCTAAAACTTTTGCACAGTACTGTATATAAATATCCTGTTATTCCTGTTATTTAAATATATTTTAACTAAAAAGTCTCCCCTTCTGTCTGTTTCAATACTGCGCATACATATTCTCTATTCAGTTTCCTTCCCTCTCGAAGTTAAGGAATGTTAATAAGAAACCGATCTTCTTTGTTAACTCCTTTCCAAGCAAAGTAGGAAAAGTCTGCAAAATCCTTGTAACGTTAAGATATAGAAAAAAGCATTTCTTTTGTCCTGTCAGAATGTACTAGTTTTTGGGGGCGTGGCTTGGCGTCGTTTAAGATGGCCGCTTAGTGACTGAGCTCCGCTACACCCGCTCTGTAAACCGCAACTATCCCCTCCCCCCGGGACTCTGGCACTCACCGTTGGACGCAGCAAGGGACACAGAACATGCCCGGAACCACCAAATCTGCGAAATCTAAAGAAGCTGCCGTTGCACCGCTGTTTACTCCGCGACGGTCCGAAGCTCTCCAAGATGGCGGCCGCTCAAAATCGCGGCCTACCTCCGCTATCGGTTCTGGAGATGAGGATGGAGGGGAATCGGATTCCGGGGTAAGCAGAGCAGACGCCACTACCATATTGAGTCAGATGGCTGAGATGAGAACTTTCCTGGCTGGTGAAATGGATCGTAATACGAAGGCCTTACAATCTGACATTCTGGCCTTGGGACAACGTACCGCGGATCTAGAGGATCGCACAGATGAACTCTCAGGGGCCTATAACTCCCTTATTGATCACTCTAACGCTATGTCTCATAAAGTTGATTATTTGGAAGCGCAATTTGAGGATGTGACCAATAGGTCCCGGAGGAATAACTTGAGGATCCGTGGTTTGCCTGAACGGGCAGAGGATGACCCCCTGGGGGATTTTATTGTCTCCATGCTTCGACCGCTGGCTCCAGAGCTCCCAGACCACGCTTGGGAACTTGATCGCGCCCACAGAGCTCTATGTGCCCGCAGCACTGCCGACGAACGCCCTCGTGATATCATTGTCCGCTTTCTACACTTTTCCACAAAAGAACTTATCCTCAGGAAAAACCGTACTAAGCCGATATTATATGATGGGACTCCGCTGCAGCTTTTTCAGGATATTTCTCCTGACACCCTTTGTCGAAGACGGTTGTGGAAGCCTGTCGCCGATCTACTTCGTTCCCATAACATTGCATTTGCATGGGGCCATCCTTTCAAGATCCTGGCATTCCGCAACAAGAAGACGTATGTCCTGCTCCCGCACTCGGATCTCACCAAGTTCTTCCGGGCCTTGGATATCCAACCCCCGGAGGATTTCACATCACCTGAAGGTCCTACACCTCCGCTCCCGCGTCTTTCCAGGGAATGGATTACAGTAAGCCGCCCTCATCGTTGACTTTTTGGTCCCGATTTGGGATAAATCATTTGTTACCAATGAGATTTGGGCTTCCCGGTTCCTTTGCTACGGCTTTTTATGGCCCTTCACTGGACTGCCACGAGTTCTCCTTTTATTTGGAAGCTGTTGGTTATATCTTTTTTGATCTGCACGGCCGTGAGGGTTTTCTCCCTCTCTCCCCCACAGGTCCCGGCTATGGGTAAGTCCGGGCTTTTTGGACTTTGTTTTTTCTCTTTTGTCTTTTATGTCTGTTATATACTTTTTGACTATGTCTTTTTCTCCTTTTTTTTTGTTTTTTCCTTCCATCGCACAAGCATCCGGTTCTCGTTGCCGGACGGGACTATCGGGACAATGGATAATCTTTTCCTCGGGGCCTTTATTGCTACTGGGGACGGTGCTTGGGTGCTGGGCATACTGCTACTTGTACGAGGTGCTCTGTTGCGCTTCTCATGGCACTGAAACTAACCTCTCTTAATGTCAAAGGCCTAAACTCCCCTACAAAGCGGAGACTACTCTTCCGCACACTCAAATCTGATAAAATTGATATTGCGTTCCTCCAGGAAACTCATCTCACTAAATCTGCTAAAATTGCGTTAACTGACCACATCTATACAAGGGCGTATGTTTCAGGTGCCTTGAGCAGGCGCAACGGAGTTGCCATTTTGATTCGGAAAACGTGTCCATTTCAACTACTATCGCAAAAAATTGATGATGAGGGTCGATACGTATTGCTTACCGGTACCTTATATTCTATGACCTACCACTTTTTGAATATCTATGCTCCTACTACCCCCTCCGTTGATTTCTGGGACTCCATATGCACCTTAGTATCGTCCCTTCCTAGAGGGGCAGTGATATTAGGTGGTGATATGAATGCAGTTGCGTGCCCAGCGGTGGATCGCAGTGACCGTCAGGCTCCCACAGGTACACCGATCCTAGGTAGACAAGACAAGTTATTTGCCCGTTTTTTACACCAAGTAGAGCTCATTGATGTATGGCGCGTTTTATATCCAAGCGTGAGAGATTATTCCTTCTATTCCGCTCCTCATGGGTCCTATTCTCGCATAGACCTTTTCCTGGTTAACGGTTTAGCTATGTCCAATGTGATTCGTGCCGAGATCAATTCTATCTCGTGGTCTGACCATGCTGATATAGCACTGTATCTCCATACCCCGAAGCTCGCGACCTCTTGGTTATGGAAGTTAAATTCGTCCCTTTTACGAGACCCAGAGGTAATTAGGCAACTTCGTACCTTATCATCACAATATTTTCAAGACAATCCACCTGGCGAGACATCCCTATCCACGATATGGGCAGCTCATAAAGCGGTCATGATGGGCCACCTCATTAAGATTGCCACTCATAGAAAACGCACCAAATTACACTTACTCGTCTCTTTACAACAGTCTCTCCGTCGCCTTGAGATGCGACATAAGGCCTCTCCCTCCCCTGAACTCCTCTCTGAACTCCTACGTACACGCTCCTCCCTGAAACAACTATTGCTCGACGATGTAGCCAAACAGCTGCTCTGGTCCCGTCGGCTGTTTTTTGAGAAGGCTAATAAACTAGATACTCTGCTGGCCCACACTCTCAAACCTCGGAGTAAATTCTCCTCTATTTCTGCAGTTAAAACTGTAGACAATGTCTTAGTTAACTCCCCACAGGAGATCAGCATGGCTTTCACAACATATTACTCTGACCTATATAACCACTCTCCCCATCATACTCCCTCTGACAAGTCCCATTTAGAAGCTGTCTCCTCTTTCCTGGATTCCCTCTCTTTGCCGCAGCTTGAAGACTCTCACATATCGGGCCTCAGTGCTCCAATCCTTGGAGAGGAGGTTAGTTGCGCCATCTCTGCATTGGGGGGTAAGAAGGCCCCGGGCCCGGATGGGTTCTCAGGGGGGTACTACAAAGCGCTGCGTCCGGAACTCGTCCCTTTTTTGACGTCGGTTTTTAATGACTGCGCGGAGGGTGGGTCTCTCCACCCTGATTTGCTCGTGGCTAACATAGCCCTTATTCCTAAAGAGGGTAAAGACCCTACAGCGGTTGAGAGCTACCGCCCTATATCCCTCATTAACTTTGATGCCAAGATTCTTGCTAAGGTTTTGGCGACACGCCTTAGTCCACTCCTCCAATCCTTAGTCCATCCGGATCAGGTCGGTTTTGTTCCTAATCGTCAACTATTTGACAACACTAGACGTAACGCCGACCTGATCTGGTGGCTATCTTCTCGAGCGACGCCTTCCCTTGTCTTATCGTTAGACGCGGAGAAGGCTTTTGACAGGGTGGAATGGCCCTTTCTTTTTTCTGTCCTCTCCCGCTTTGGCCTCCCAGACCCTTATCTTAACACGGTACGTGCCCTTTACTCTGGTATGTCAGCGCAGGTCCGAATTCCGGGCTGTTGCCCCACTCGGTTCCCTATTCTTAATGGCACTCGTCAGGGCTGTCCCCTCTCGCCCCTTCTCTTTCTCCTCTCTCTTGAACCCTTATTGGCTGCCATACGAGGCCACCCCGGCATCAGGGGGGTTCCAGTCGGAGGAGATAATTTCACTGTCTCGGCTTACGCCGACGACATCCTTCTCACTTTGACGGATCCCATCTCTTCGCTTTCCCATCTTAGACCGTTACTATCCGACTTTGGTAAAGTAGCGGGGTTTCGCATTAATTACACTAAATCCTGTGCTATGCCTCTCCATATGTTACACACGGAACCAGCCTTGATTGAATCAGAATTTGGGTTCCATCTTGCTCTTTCTGAATTGCCGTATTTGGGTATCCGTTTAACAGCAGATCCGAAAGCTCTGTATGGTAAGAACTTTACACCCATGGTTCATCAGATTAAGTGTGATCTGGAGCATTGGTGTGACAAACCCATATCGTGGATAGGACGCATTCATAGCATAAAGATGAACATACTCCCACGTATTCTTTTTCTGTTCCAGACTCTACCTTTACTACTGACTCGGAGAGATTTAGCCGGGCTCCAACAGGCGATTGACTCTTTTGTTTGGCAAAATAAGAGGCATAGGGTGGCGCGCCGCATTCTATATCGCCCTAAGGCCAGAGGAGGACTGGGGCTTCCTAACCTATACTTATATTATTGCGCAGCTCAGTTGACTCAGGTTGTAGCCTGGCACTCGCCCGCTTCTGCTAGACGGTGGGTCGCACTTGAATCCGCCTTTATGTTCCCTGACCGCCCTGACCTCTATATATGGCTCCCTAAAACCTCCAGACCTATTTTACGCACCGTATGTCCCTCGATTCTGACATTTCTTCGCCTGTTTGAGCTAGCTAGGAAGAAATTTGCGCTGGTGGGCGCTTCCTCTCCCCTCACCCCCTTACTGCGTAATAGAGAGTTTCCACCGGGACTGAGGGCCTCGGACTTCGGGGGACTGGTGGGAGCGGGGTTAGTGAGGTACCGTGACCTCTACCAGAGTGGACGGCTCATCACTTTTTCTGAACTTCAGGAACGTGGACATATGACTCCTTCTTCTTTTTTTCGGTTCCTGCAGGTCCGACACTTTGCTACTGCTCTGACGTTAGAAAAGGTCTCAACTGTTCCCCTTACCACTTTAGAACGTCTTTGTATGGCAGACGGCCCCCTAAAAGGGCTTATATCCCAATTGTACCTCCTCCTTAGCTCCAGCCCAGGACAGTGGGGACCCCTCACGTATTGTGATAAATGGGAGGTTGACTTGTGTGATCCATTGCCGGGAGACGAATGGGAGGATATATGGGAACAAACAGCCAGGTCTTCCATTTGCGTCACTCACCAGGAACAATCATACAAAATCCTTCTCCGCTGGTATGTTACCCCGGTCTCCCTTTACCGCATGGGAGCCACATCTAGTGATTTCTGTTGGCGAGACTGCGGGGATAAGGGCACTTATATTCATATGTGGTGGGACTGCCCGGTTGTCCGCCGCTTCTGGTCTCTAATTCACGCTAAATTTCAGAAAATATTCCACCGACAACTACCCCTTGATCCCTGGGCATACCTCCTCTCTCGTCCCCTGTCGGCTCTGTCTCGCCCTGAGCAGCTTTTATTTAATAGACTGGCCCTGGCGGCCCAAAGTGCCTTGGCAGCATCTTGGCGCCAGAGTGCTCTCCCTTCCTGGACTGTAGTAACGGAAAAGATTGTTGATGCCTGTCTTATGGACGAACTGACGGCCAAGGTCAGAGACACTGTTAGCTCCTTTGTAAAAACATGGTCCCTATGGGAAGAGTACATAGCATCCCCCTAATTAGTACATCAAGTGCCTTGCCCTGTTGGCCCTGTTTCGGGCGGGTGCCCAGAAGATCCCACCTCATAATACATCTTTAGCCGATGGTTGGAACATTCCCCTATATCCCTCTTTTACTTTTGTTATCTGTATGTTTCGCTACTTTTTATTTTTATGAATTTTTTGTTTTTCCCTTCGTATAGGGTATTTTCCCATACGAGGTATAACTGATAAATTAAGTGTTATCGTGTCTTATCATCGCTATGTTTCTTTATCCACTGTATGTTATATGCTAATGGATACGTGACTCTTTAAATAAAGAATTTATAAAAAAAAAAGAATGTACTAGTTTTGATATATGTATGGGCTGAACTATTCTTTCAAAATTGTCTGACGTTGAAAGTTCTTATTGGTTTGTAATCCATGATTCTATGTCCCTCCCATTGTGACAAAAAGGGAATGCTTTCCTTGCAGAATTCATAATAGAGATATCTTTCAGAACAGAAACTTGTGTCTAGTCTTTATTCTTACTCGAGTTCGTTTTTTTCATATTCACCGGATCAGGCGACAAACACACCTAACATCATCACAGAGCTTGGCCAGTCCTGTTGGTGATTTTGCAGAAAACATTTCTATTTGGTGTCAAGAAGTGAGATTTGACGAATCAACTTCTCCCAACAAAAAGGTGAGTACAGGTCTAGATATATAGAACCTATTATTCATCTGTTTGGATAAATTGCTTGTTCAAATTTTCCAACTAGCATTATTTAACTTGATGGTGCAAAACCTACAGTTGCAAGAAAAAGTATGTGAACCCTTTGGGATTACGTGGAGTTTTGCATGAATTGGTCATAAAATGTCTCTGATCTTCATCTAAGTCACAACAATTTGAAAAACACAGTCTGCTTAAAATAATACAACACAAACATTATATGTTTTCATGTGTTTATTGAACATAACATGTAAACATTCACAGTGCAGGGTGGAAAAAGTATGTGAACCCCTAGCCTAATGACTTCTCCAAGAGCTAATTGGAGCCAGGAGTGAGTCCAATCAAAGTGATATTATTTGATGTATTGCTGAAAGCTGTCCTACCCTTTAAAAACACACACCAGTTTTGGGTTTACTGGTTTCAAGAAGCACTGCCGGATGTGAACCATGCCTCGCAGAAAAGAGCTCTCAGAAGACCTACGATCAAGAATTGTTGACTTGCATGAAGCTGGAAAGGGTTACAAAAGTATCTCCAAAAGCCTTGATGTTCATGTGTCCACGCTAAGACAGACTGTCTACAAATGGAGAAAGTTCAGCACTGTTGCTACTCTCCCTAGGCGTGGTCGTCCTGTTAAGATGACTGCAAGAGCACAGCGCAGATTGCTTAATGAGGTAAAGAAGAATCCTAGAGTGTCAGCTAAAGACTTCCAGAAATCTCTGGCACATGCTAACATTTTTGTTGACACATCTACAATAAGGAAAACATTAAACAAGAATGGAGTACATGGGAGGAGGACACGGAGGAAGCCATTGCTATCCAAAAAGAATATTGCAGCACGTTTGAAGTTTGCAAAAGAGCACCTGTATGTTCCACAGCACTACTGGCAAAATATTCTGTGGACAGATGAAACCAAAATTGAGTTGTTGGGAAAAAACACATAACACTATGTGTGGAGAAAAAAAAGGCACAGCACACCGACATCAAAACCTCATCCCCACTGTAAAAGATGGCGGAGGGAGCATCATGGTTTGGGGCTGCTTTGCTGCCTCAGGGCCTGGACGCATTGTTGTTATTGATGGAAAAATGAATTCCAGAGTTTATCAAGACATTTTGCAGATAAACATAAGACCATCTGTCTGCCAACTGAAGCTCCGCAGAAGATGGATGATGCAACAGGACAATGACCCAAAGCATACAAGTAATTCAACAAAAGAATGGCTTCAACAAAACAAAATATGCCTTCTGGAGTGGCCCAGTCAGAGTCCTGACCTCAACCCGATTGAAATGCTGTGGCATGACCTTAAGAGAGTGATTCACACCAGACATCCCAAGAATATTGCTACACTGAAACAGTTTTGTGAAGAGGAGTGGTCCAAAATTTCCCCAGATCGTTGTGCAGGTCTGATCTGCAACTACAGGAAACATTTGGTTGAGGTTATTGCTGCCAAAGGAGGGTCAACCAGTTATTAAGTCCAAAGGTTCACATACTTTTTCCACCCTGCACTGTGAATGTCTACATGTTCTGTTCAATAAAAACATGAAAACATATAATGTTTGTGTTGTATTATTTTAAGCAGACTGTGTTTTTCAAATTGTTGTGACTTCGATGAAGATCAGAGCACATTTTATGACCAATTCATGCAAAACTCCACGTAATCCCAAAGGGTTCACATACTTTTTCTTGCAGCTGTATTACATCTGTGTGAGTGATCTGGAAGCTTCATGCGAAAAGATCACTTATTTATACGCCATCTGACTAGCCGTCCCTATCTTATGGACTAGCCTTTTTAAAGGCACTCCATTCTGGTCGATTGCAAGGGGTCTTTTGGTATTTGAATGACTGATGATGAAAATAGTTTTTTGCAATTGGTCTGGGTATTGTATGGTGATCTTTTCCCTTTGTTAATGTCCCTTGATTAAAAAAATCGTTTCAGTCCCCGCAGTCTGTGATGCACGTGTGTATTGTATTGTAAAGACTAAGTTAAGATATTGTCCTGCCCATGGGAATTGGGTCCCTATTTACCTGGTGTGACGAGAGGAGAGGAGTGGTGTTTGAGGGACGGTATGTGTCCCCTCGAGTTTTGTCATATTGTTGGGACTAGCACTCCAGGCCGGAGTTTGGGTTCAGCTCGGGGCACACAAATCTCCGGGTTTTGCAGTTTTCCCTGGGGAGGCTTAATTGATTGATTGGGTGCTGCTAGAGGGAAATAAAAGCAGGAAGTGAGGTTCATTCAGGTCTCCACCCTGGGACTCAGACCAGCTACTGAGGGAGCCAAGCTGAACCAGAGATCAGGCTGCAAAAAGGAAAGGTTGGAATACACTTTGTTGTCTGAAACGGTAGTGAGGGAAAACCTTAACTGTTTAGTTAGTGCCGGACAGGCAAGGGTATTGTTTTGTTTTGTTTCTTGACCTGTATGTAGCTCTTGAATAAAAGTACAGAGGGCTGTACATTGTAAAGAAATCCTGCGATTGGGACTACCTTTATCCTGGGAAGAGTACCCCCCATTTGAGCTGTACCCCACATATGGTGGAGAATGTGGGCAGCGCCCGGGGTACATGACAAGTGACGATATGGACGACGTAGTGAAAGCCCTGGTGCAGGCCACAGCGGCCCAACAGGAGACCAACCGACAGATGCAGGCTGACCGGGATCTCCTCCGCCAGATGCTGGAGGTTCAGCAAGCCGCCCAACAAACAGACAGAGCGAACCAGCGGGAAGACCGGGAGGTACTCCAGGAGTTGGCCAAGGGCCTCATGGAACTAAGACAAAACCGTGCGGTCTCCGAGCCGGTGGTGCCCAAAGTAAAGAGTGCCAACCAGTTCCTTCAGAAGATGACTACGACGGATGACGTGGAGGCCTACCTCACTACTTTCGAAAGAACCGCCGAACGAGAAGGCTGGCCGAAGGAGGAGTGGGCTGGTTTACTGGCACCGTTTCTAATGGGGGAACCTCAGAAGGCCTACTTCGATCTGGAGCCAGAAGCGGCCCGGAAATACGACACCCTGAAAGCGGAGATCCTAGCAAGACTGGGAGTAACGACGGCTGTTCACACCCAGCGCGTGCACCAGTGGCGCTAAGTAGCGGAAAAAGCCCCGAGGTCACAGATGTTTGACCTCGTACACCTTACCAGAAAGTGGTTACAGCCAGAGACCTTGACCCCACCAGAGATCGTAGAACGAGTAGTGATGGACCAGTATTTGCGGGTGCTTCCGGGCCCCCTGAGGAAATGGGTCGGCTACGGGAACCCAAAAACTGCCACCCAGCTTGTAGACATGGTGGAGCGGTACACCACGGCCACAAACTTACAAAGTAACTTAGCACTGGAACATTCCACGGCACCACAAGGCGGTATGCCTAAAAGACTTGGCAAGTTCGTCGGCGGCCCTAAGGACATGGGAGAGTCTAAGAAGACCTTTAGTCGGGAGGAAGAAACCCCAGGCTGGGGTCTGAAGATCGGGCCGAATCGGTCAGGAAAGTTCTTGAGGACACCCTCGGGACTCGACACCGTAAAGTGTTTTCGCTGTCGTGAAATGGGACACGTTGCTGCTCACTGTCCGGTTATGGACGAACCAATGCAATGTGATAATGCCGGGAGGTCGAAACGCCTATCCCTCTTCGCTCAATTCACATGCACTGCTGCACACAAGGAGCATATTGAGAGACAGATGTGTAAGATGTCCGTAGATGGGAAGGCAGTTACCGCCCTGTTAGATTCGGGGAGCGTAGTGACCTTAGTCCGACCCGAGTTTGTTGACCCCATCAAGTATCACCCGAGTACCATAGGTGTGGTCTGTGTCCATGGGGATACCCGCGACTACCAGACAGCCATGGTAGACATTGGTACATCCTGGGGGATTGTGACACAGTCTGTGGGGGTGGTACCTTCCCTGCCATATGAGGTGTTAGTCGGGAGGAACTTTCCACAGTTTGAGTTTATGGGAAGAGAAAAACCTCCGAATAGATAGTGTGGACCCTGTCACGAATCTTAACCCCGAACCGTTTGAACCGGATACGGAAGAGGGCATTGTGGGGATACCAAAGGGGGATAGTGTACCTTTTCCTTTCTCTGTCATGGCTGGGGAGCAGGAAGAAGAACCGGGCCCTGGGGGGGTGAACGGATCGGTTGACGTGCCTGATTTAGAAGTCAGAAGGGACGATTTTCTTAGCGAACAGGTGAAGGACCCCACCTTGGCCAGAGCCCGGGAGAATATAAAGGTTATAGACGATAAACCCGTTGACCCAGATATGAGGCTAGCTTTTCCACACATGGCACAAAGGAAAGACTTGTTGTACCAGGTCGTGAGACAAGGGGAGGATGTGGTGGAACAGCTACTGGTGCCTCAACCATACCGCAAGTTGGTGCTAGATCTTGCTCATGGGCACGTACTGGGGGGACACCTAGGGGTAGAAAAGACCAAAGAAAGAATATGCCGGAGGTTCTTCTGGCCGGGTCTGCATGCAGATATAAGGAATTATTGTGAGTCCTGCCCGGAGTGTCAACATTCCGCACCCGCGCCCCATTTTCGTAGCCCGCTGGTGCCGTTGCCTATCATAGAGGTTCCCTTTGAGAGGGTTGGCATGGACCTGGTGGGTCCGCTGGTGAAGTCTGCCCGGGGTCACCAATATATCCTCGTGATAATGGATTATGCCACGCGATATCCAGAAGCGATTCCACTACGCAACACCTCGGCCAAAACCATAGCCAAAGAACTGGTCAAAGTGTTTAGCCGGGTAGGCATTCCGAAAGAGATACTAACGGACCAGGGTACCCCTTTTATGTCAAAGGTGACCAAGGAGTTGTGTAGGTTGTTTAAAATCTCCCATCTGCGCACATCTGTATACCACCCCCAAACCGACGGGCTAGTGGAGAGGTTCAATAAAACCCTAAAAAATATGTTAAAAAAAGTCGTGGTCAAAGATGGGAGGAACTGGGACTTCTTACTCCCGTATCTCATGTTTGCCATCCGAGAGGTGCCCCAGGCCTCTACGGGCTACTCCCCCTTTGAGCTCGTATATGGCAGGCATCCCAGAGGACTCCTAGATATTGCCAAGGAGACGTGGGAGGGTCAGACCACCCATTTTAAGACTGTCATTGAACACGTGTCCATGATGCAGGACAGCATTGCCGCCGTTATGCCCCTGGTGAGGGAACATATGGAGCAAGCCCAGGAAGCCCAGAGGAGGGTGTATAATCGGGGGGCGAAAATGCGTAGTTTCAACCCTGGGGATAAGGTCTTAGTGTTGGTCCCAACGGCTGAGAGCAAATTCCTAGCAAAGTGGCAAGGCCCTTATGAGATAGCCAGAAAAAAAAGTGAAGTAAACTATAAAGTCCTCCAACCCGGTAGAAGGAAAACAGAACAAATCTACCATATAAATCTCCTGAAGCTGTGGAAGGACCGGGAGGCCCTACTGAGCACCCCAGCTACTTCAAACCCTATGGTTCGCCCCACACCTGAGGTTCCTATCGCCGACACATTGTCGGTGGCTCAACGCAATGAGGTGAAGGAATTTTTGAGGGGGAAACACCGATTTCTTTTAAGAGATGCCAGGACTAACCACAGTGGTTCACCATGACATAGTGGTTGAACCCGGGGTTCGCATAAATGTTAAACCCTATAGGATCCCAGAAGCCAGACGGGAGGCCGTCTCAGCAGAAATTAGGAAAATGTTAGCCTTGGGTATAATTGAAGAGTCCCATAGCGACTGGTTGAGCCCCATAGTGCTGGTGCCAAAACCAGATGGGAGTATCCGTTTCTGCAATGACTTTAGGAAACTGAACGCTGTATCGAGATTTGATGCGTACCCTATGCCCCGGGTGGATGAGCTTATCGACCAACTGGGTACGGCCCGATACATAACTACCCTGGATTTGACGAAGGGGTACTGGCAGATACCCCTGACAAACCGGGCCAGAGAAAAGACCGCCTTTTCCACCCCGGATGGGTCGTTCCAATATACGCGAATGCCCTTTGGCTTACACGGGGCCCCTGCTTCATTCCAAAGGTTAATGGATAGGCTATTAAAGGCACACCGACGGTATGCCGCCGCATATCTAGACGATGTGGTGATCCATAGTCCTGACTGGCAGACGCACTTGGTACGACTACAGGCCGTAGTCGATTCACTGAAGGAGGCAGGTCTCACGGCAAACCCTAAGAAATGTGCCATAGGCTCGGAAGAGGCCAAATACTTGGGATACGTCATTGGACGAGGGCTAGTTAAGCCACAAATCGACAAGGTGGAGGCTATTCAAAAATGGCCCCAGCCCCAGAATAAGAAGCAAGTCCGGGCCTTTCTAGGGATCACCGGCTACTACCGCCGCTTTGTCCCAAATTTTGCCACCATGGCCTGCCCATTGACTGACCTGACCAAGGGTACGAAGTCGGGGTTGGTACGATGGAGCCCTGAGGCTGATAGTGCCTTCAAAGACTTGAAGCGGGCGTTATGCACACAACCCGTGCTGGTGGCCCCTGATTTTTCAGGGGACTTTGTAGTCCAGACTGATGCTTCGAACGTGGGTCTGGGGGCGGTTTTATCCCAGGTACGGGAGGGGGTGGAACACCCGGTGGTCAACCTAAGCAGGAAACTCAACAGGCACGAGCAGAACTACGCGATCGTTGAGAAGGAATGCTTAGCAATTAAATGGGCCCTGGACGCTCTTAGGTATTACTTGTTGGGCCGACAGTTCCGGCTCATCACCGACCACAGCCCGTTGCAGTGGATGTGTAATAGTAAGGAAAGAAACTCCCACGTTACGAGATGGTTCTTGGCCTTACAAGCCTTTCGGTTCACGGTGGAACACAGGGCTGGGAGGTTGCAGGCTAACGCGGATGCGCTATCACGGGCCCCCGACCCTATTGTTGCGTTTGCTCAGCCGCGGGGGCTGGAGCAGAGGGGGGGATATGTGACGAGAGGAGAGGAGTGGTGTTTGAGGGACGGTATGTGTCCCCTCGAGTTTTGTCATATTGTTGGGACTAGCACTCCAGGCCGGAGTTTGGGTTCAGCTCGGGGCACACAAATCTCCGGGTTTTGCAGTTTTCCCTGGGGAGGCTTAATTGATTGATTGGGTGCTGCTAGAGGGAAATAAAAGCAGGAAGTGAGGTTCATTCAGGTCTCCACCCTGGGACTCAGACCAGCTACTGAGGGAGCCAAGCTGAACCAGAGATCAGGCTGCAAAAAGGAAAGGTTGGAATACACTTTGTTGTCTGAAACGGTAGTGAGGGAAAACCTTAACTGTTTAGTTAGTGCCGGACAGGCAAGGGTATTGTTTTGTTTCTTGACCTGTATGCAGCTCTTGAATAAAAGTACAGAGGGCTGTACATTGTAAAGAAATCCTGCGATTGGGACTACCTTTATCCTGGGAAGGGTACCCCCCATTTGAGCTGTTCCCCACACTGGCCACTTGTTATTTCCTATTTGTGCATGTTTTTCCCTGTTAGTGTAGTTAAACAGATTTTTAATTAGAATGGAGATTCTTGTTTTGCGTTTGGTCCAGTGAGAATAAAAGAAACTGCACATTTTTGCAAACCCTTCCACTTTATCCTTTTAATTGCGCTTGCTCTTCTCCTACCCCCCTTCTCCACTGTGCCTTTTTTTTGCGATATGGGTGCCCAAAAATCCTCCCATGTAGACCCAAAAACAACTGGCAAACTAAATAAGCACTTCAATAAGACGTTAGTGACTCAAAATGGCCCTGCTTAAACACCCACCGATTTTGTGCAACATGTTGCTGGCGGCTATTTCACCACGCCATTTGTAGATTGTCTTGCTGGTTGGACTACAGTCATGCATTCTTTTGACCCATTTCCAAATTCAGGATGCTTCTCTTTCTATCATATGTCAATGATAACAGGCTTATGCCTTGGGAACCAAAAAGCCTTCCTATATTTCCATCCTGAACCAAATTGGGATAAGAAATATATGAAAGAATGTAATAAAGTGTGGATTCACTTGTCCACTTCATACAACCCCATTTCCCAAACTCCTAAAGATGTATCTTGATCCATAGATAGACCCCCCCACCCTATAATTCCCCTCCTCCTGCCCTTTCACAACCTACTCCAAAACCCTCTTCCCTTTATCCCAGTCTTGTCCCTAAAACCTTGGCAACTGTGGTTACAACTATTGAAACCACTACTAATCCCCTGCCTTCCCCTGAAGCCCTAATATGGAACCTAGGCATTTTAGGTGCCATGGTGGGTCTCCCACATGATACAACAGTGTCTGACACAGAACAAGAGGAAACCCTTGAATCCAGCACATATAATTGGCAAAATAAAAAAATAAAACCCCTATGTCTAAATTCAGTACATCCTCATGTTTATCCACTACCAACCCCACCCTTGCAGGATACTCTCCCCAAATGCAATCCTTTATTGGCCAATTTGACCCCCAACTTCAGAGCGTACTTACTAGGACCCAAGCTGGTAAAACTATCAAACCCCCTGCTAGATTTCAGATGCCCTATTTAATTGCAGGAAATACTGTTATTATGCCCCCTGATATAGGAACCTTAAATTTCATAATTAAGGGTTCCCCTAGTCACCGCGTTTCCCCAACAGCTACAATGCAGTATCTTAAACAGGCAACAAGGGATGCAATTAACTCAGGAAGATTACACGTTGATCATTAACGGTGTCATGGGATATGCTGATGACACTGGTTTTGATTAGTGATGAGCCGAACACCCCTGTGTTCGGTTCGTATCTGAACAGCCGAACGGCCGAAATGTTCGAATACGAACTCGAACACGATGTAAACCAATGGGGCCGAACACGCAAAATGTGTTCGCAGTTCTAAATGTACTGGCAGCTGCTGGTACATTTAGGAGACCTGTGGCTGCGGCCCCCAGCCCCCGTAACTCATCTGTCCCGGCCTCCTGTTCCCCGGTCTGTCAGCCCCTCTGATCTGTCTGGCCGCAGCTCCTCTCTGCCCCACGTCTTCATGCTGAATGATCTGATGTGGGGCGCAGGACTTTGCCCAATCAGGGCTCTAATTCAATATTGAGCCCTAATTAGGCAAAGTCCAGGTCAGGTGTAGGACTTTGACCAATCAGAGCTCAGCATGAAGACGTGGGGCAGAGATGAGCCGCGGCCAGACGGATCAGAGGAGCTGACGGACTGGGGAACAGGAAGCCGGGACAGCTGCAGGACAGGTGAGATACGGGGGCCGGGGCCGCAGCCACAGGTCTCCTTAATGTACCGGCAGCCGCCAATACATTTAGGAGACCTGTGGACGCATTTTTTATTATGGAATGTCCGCGGTCAAACAAACCGCGAACATCCCATAATGTTCGCCGAAAACTCGAAAGGCCTATGTTCGATTCAAACTCACGTTCGAATCGAACAGAACGCTCATCCCAAGTTTTGATTAGGGATGAGCTGTTCTGTTCGGAGTTCGCTTCGAACATCAGCCATTCGGCTGTTCGCTGTAACTTTGGGAGCTTCCAGCCCTACCTGTGTGCTTGAGGGCAGCATGTCTGATGCTGCTCGCTGACCAATGCCCGGTTTAAATGGAGACAGGCAGGGAGGTGGTTGCATGAGGCGCGCTTGAGTGGGGGGGCGTGGCCTGGTGAAGGTCTTTAAAAACCCTCAGTGTATTCTCAGCAGTTGCCAGATCGTGGTTATCCATACCTGAGCTCCTTGTACCTGACTGCTATATTGAATTAACCCGTTATTGACCTCTGCTTGTTTCTGACTATTCTGCCTTCTGTTGCCCTAGACCATTTACTTGTACTACGCCACTGCTCTGATATCGACCCGGCTATTCCATTTGACCATTCTGAACTCTGTATTCCTGATTCTGGCTCGGCTGACTACTCCCCGTGTTGTTAACCCTTTCTGTCTAGCTAGTTTACCTGGCCAATTCTAAGGACCAGACAGTTAGAGATCTTTCACGGCTACTCTGTTGGTAGCTTCTGGGCTCTGTGGAGTGTGAGGTGTTAAGTACTGCGTGGTGGGATCTGGGAACCGTGACATTCGCGAACTCTGAACATTTTCACATGTTCAGTTCGAGTTCACCCACAATGCACCACAATGCACTTTTCCACTGGCCTGAAGCTTGTAACTGGCTACAGCCTTGCACCTGACCACAGGTCAGGTGCAAGACGGCTCAGAGTCCTGATTGGGCAAATTTTGCCCAATCATGAGCTCACAGAGCTAAGTCCCGCAGCACACTATATAAGGCTTCACACAGCCTTCAGCACATGTTTTTTGAGAGGAGGTTGTTCTGTTAGTGTGTCTTCTCAGTGCCAGCAGCTATTGGGGGGTGTCTCACTTCTACAAGATATCTGGGAATTGTTGTAATCTGTGTGTTCTCACAGCCAGCAGCTATTGGGGGGTCTCATTTCTACAAGATATCTGGGAATTGTAATCTGTGAAAAGTATTTTAAATATGATAGGTAGTTTTTAATTCACTATATATACATATTTCTATATGCTTGTAATATTTGAAAGCTATATAAATATATAGGGCCTGACTGACTGTCCAGCAAATACGTAATTTTTGTTCCTTGAGATAATGCTGAATCTGGTCTTTCTCTTGGCTTCCTGAATTAACATGATGTGGGCAGATTTTCTATTTAGCCCTACTTCCTCTTGAAACTAGTCAAGAAGGCTGGCCGAGAGGAAGGGAGGGATACATATGTTCATTGTTAATACATCCTATGGCACACATACTTGCCAAAAGCAGGATATAGTTGTGACGTCTATTTAGCCTAGCCTACTGGGCAAGGACAGGAAATGTTCGTGTAAGTCTGGGTTACTGCCCAAAGTAGAAAAAACATGTTTTTCTCTTGTCAAAGTCTGATAGATGTGAAATGGGTTGTATCGCTTTTTTCTATATATTATTGACGTAGTAATTCTTTCTTGGCTTGTAATCCATTAATTTGTGACACTCCCATTTTAACAAAACAGACTGTTCTGTTTGAAACCTGCCAGAATAATACGAATTGTCCAAGACAGAATTTGTGTCTGGTCTTTATTCTCACTCGAGTTCTGTTTCCTGTATCTGATGACAAAGCAGCTGTTTCCTTCATTACTGGAGCTTGGCCAGTCCTGTGATGCTTTTGCAGAATATATTTCAATCTGTGTCTTGTCACTTCCACCCTTCAGGGGGTCTCACTGATTTATAGGTGGTTTCTGGGAATTTTAATCTGTGTCTTGTCACTGGCTGCCAGCTATCAGGGTGTCTCACTGAGTTATGCCAGAGTTCTGGAAATCTTTAATCTAGATAACACAGTTGAATCAGAGTTCTGTATATCTTTAATCTATATATCACTCACCATGTCAGTCAGACCAAAAAGGACAGGCAGACGCTCCCAGACACAGATAAGAGGGCAAGCAGCCTCTGTGTTGGGAGGCTGTGCCTCTGGACTTCGTGGACGTGGTGCATCCTCTGCAGGGGCATTCTTGTCCTTTCTAACTGGTGCTAACCTGTAACGGTTAGCCCCTGCTTGGGCCATCGTGGTGGCTTGGAACAGGAGATGAAGCCCTTAAGGCAGGTGAGTAACTGACTGGACACAAGGACAGACGGAATTCTCCAAAACCAAGGAGCACCAAAAAACAGAACAGAATTGCCACTAAGCTCCGAAGGCTTCAAGACCGACAGACAACTAGGACACTCAGAAACACAATGATACGCCTGCCAATCCGTGAATTGAGCAGGCTGCAGGGCAGTCGGAGAAACACAAAGATACACTTGACAATCCGTGAAGTGAGCAGGCTGCAGGACAGTAAACAACAGACTATACTAAAAGAGGTCCTTATAAGCGGCCTCTGAATATAATACTAAACTAAGACAGACAAGGTACATAAAACATGAAACATACAAGAATCGTCAATCAGGCAGAGGTTGGCAACAGATCAGAAATATACGGTACCAGGGGGGAGTAGAAGGGATTGTCAAAAATAAAGCCGAGGTCAGAACCAGAAAACACTTGAACAGGAATGCTTTACAGCAACTCAGGAAACACGAACCAGACAGAACCACCATCAAACTCCACAAACAGTCAATGAGGCTCTGTGCTGCTGGGAATATATAGGGAGTGGGTCTGTGTGATTGGGCCATGTGACCCCAGACCAGGAGATCACAGAGCCCCAGATCAGCACTAAACAGCACAGCCAGACACACCATAGGGGAAAAACAAACATGAAGACCCTTCATCACCAGGTGGCAAGGCCGAGACGTGACATAACCCCCTCCCTTACGGGTGACCTCCTGGGCACCCAAAACAAAAAACATGGCAGACAGAATCATGAAACCAGGTCACGAACACCAGTCACCAAAATCCATTGAGGTCCCACTCAGAGTCGTCATCCTCCTCCCCAAGACGCCTCCGTCTATGAGGGTTCCTTTGAATGGCATCCCAGTGGTCCTTTCTGAACACCAGTCCAAAGGGCGACTGCACATAGCCCTCAGGGACATGACGGGGTTGGGGGATCTCGGCATCAGTCAGACTGGACATGGAATCAGTTGGACTAGGGTTAGTCACCTTGTTACATCTTCTCCTTGAACGAGATCTAGAACTGGTGACCACCCCAAACGACACGGCAATAGTAGGGGCAGACTTGGTTATCTGTTTAACACCACACGATTGAGACCTCTCGACCCCACAAGTGGGTTTGACAGCAATGGACCCACTGCGAGACGTGGGCACAGTGGTCACGTGACTTGACTTGGATACGACTGCCTTGCAGCTCAACTTGGACAGACTTGACAACTCGCCTTTAACTGGCACACCATTGGAACAGAGGACATTACCAGGATATGATACAACTGGCACCTCACCATTGTTACAGATTTCACCTGGAGGAGTGCACTGTGGACCCTCCGAGTCATCGGAATCCTCCTCAAAACACCTGAGAGCATTAGGGTCTTTCTTGATCATGACCCAGTGTGCCTCACGGAACAACATCCCGCATGGGGATCGTATATAACCCTCGGGTACAGGGCTAGAATTTGTAGCACCAGTCAGTTTGGATGTCACTCCATTAACTGGCAGGACTGGCAAATAACTAGAAACAGACATACCTGGCAGCGTGCCATCAGGGGCTGACATGAGGGGCTCTTGGCCCAAACCAGACATGAAGGACTTAGTACCCACCTGGGACAAAATTGGCATATCGCCAGAAACAGGCATTAGGGGCACATTGCCCGAATTACACATGAAGGGCTCGGGACCCACACTTGGCAAGACAACGGTAGAAACAACAATGGACCCACTGTGGGACAAGGGCACAGTGGTCTCATAACCTAACGAGGCCTCAGCAGTCTCGCAGCAGGACATGGGCACGGCCACCTCGCAGCAGGACATGGGCACGGCCGCCTCACAGCAGGACATGGGCACGGCTGCCTCGCAGCAGGACATGGGCACGGCTGCCTCGCAGCAGGACATGGGCACGGCTGCCTCGCAGCAGGACATGGGCACGGCTGCCTCGCAGCAGGACATGGGCACGGCTGCCTCGCAGCAGAACATGGGCACGGCTGCCTCACAGCAGAACATGGGCACGGCTGCCTCGCAGCAGAACATGGGCACGGCTGCCTCGCACAACACGGGCACAACTGTCTCGTGGATCGGAATCGGCATGACTAGCAGCTCGCTAGTAGAACCAGGCATGAAGGTTTCATGTTTAGATACAGGCACTTCGGCCTCATAACAAAGCATAGGCACGGCTACCTCATAGCTCAACATCGGCACAACTGACTCGTCAGCAGGCAGGAAGGGCTCTGGGCCCATGACAGGCGTGAAGGGCTCTAGGCCCACCTGGGACAAAACCGCTGACACACAGCTTGGGAGGGGTACAGCTGACACACAGCTTGAGGAGTGTTACCGCTGACACACAGCTTGGGAGTGTTACCGCTGACACACAGCTTGGGAGTGTTACCGCTGACACACAGCTTGGGAGTGTTACCGCTGACACACAGCTTGGGAGTGTTACCGCTGACACACAGCTTGGGAGTGTTACCGCTGACACACAGCTTGGGAGTGTTACCTGCTGACACACAGCTTGGGAGTGTTACTGCTGACACACAGCTTGGGAGTGTTACCGCTGACACACAGCTTGGGAGTGTTACCGCTGACACACAGCTTGGGAGTGTTACCGCTGACACACAGCTTGGGAGTGTTACCGGCAATGTGCCAGGTTCTGGCACCGCTGACACCTTGTCAGACAGAAACAAAACTGGCCTCCCGCCAGGAACAGACATAGGCACAATACAATGTGCAGAACAGACAGGTTTTTCTTTATGCTGTGTACCTGTAACAACAGCGCCACCCTGGGCCCTTGTGGCATCAGCACCACCCTGGGCCCTTGTGGCATCAGCGCAACCCTGGGCCCTTGTGGCATCAGCGCAACCCTGGGCCCTTGTGGCATCAGCGCCACCCTGGGCCCTAGACCCATGACAAGAACTGAGAAACAGTGATCCACTGCATAACATAGAAGCAGGTAGTGTGCCTTGAGGTGGAGCAATTTTGGCTTTATTACCACACATGGAATTTGCAACACCCCTGGATTGCACAGAAACAGAGGTCCCAGCAGTAGGGTCAGTGCTATGGCTACATGACGTGGCTACCAGGGTCTCACCCTGAGAACATGACATTCTGGGTTTGGGCTTTAATGGACAGCAAAAGATTTTATGCTGGGGTGAACTGCAATAATAACAGAGATTAAGAATTCTACGTCTCTCTCTTTCACTCATGGGAGGTTCCCCAGAGACTCTGCTGGGCGGAACCGCATAATTAAGCACACTGAGAGACAGCATTAACCTCTTCAGCTCTGTCAGCAGATCAAAAACCATCTGAAGCACAGAATTTAACACAGTAAGCTCACCTGCAGGCATTAATGGACTGTTTGTAATGTAACGGTTAGCCCCTGCTTGGGCCATCGTGGTGGCTTGGAACAGGAGATGAAGCCCTTAAGGCAGGTGAGTAACTGACTGGACACAAGGACAGACGGAATTCTCCAAAACCAAGGAGCACCAAAAAACAGAACAATTGCCACTAAGCTCCGAAGGCTTCAAGACCGACAGACAATTTAGGACACTCAGAAACACAATGATACGCCCGCCAATCCGTGAATTGAGCAGGCTGCAGGGCAGTCGGAGAAACACAAAGATACACTTGACAATCCGTGAAGTGAGCAGGCTGCAGGACAGAGTAAACAAAACAGACTGTACTAAAAGAGGTCCTTATAAGCGGCCTCTGAATATAATACTAAACTAAGACAGACAAGGTACATAAAACATGAAACATACAAGAATCGTCAATCAGGCAGAGGTTGGCAACAGATCAGAAATATACGGTACCAGGGGAGTAGAAGTATTGTCAAAAATAAAGCCGAGGTCAGAACCAGAAAACACTTGAACAGGAATGCTTTACAGCAACTCAGGAAACACGAACCAGACAGAACCACCATCAAACTCCACAAACAGTCAATGAGGCTCTGTGCTGCTGGGAATATATAGGGAGTGGGTCTGTGTGATTGGGCCATGTGACCCCAGACCAGGAGATCACAACAGAGCCCCAGATCAGCACTAAACAGCACAGCCAGACACACCATAGGGGAAAAACAAACATGAAGACCCTTCATCACCAGGGGGCAAGGCCGAGACGTGACATAACCAGGCTATCCTCATCCTCCGACTACTCTGCCAGCCAGGCTTCTAGTGCTTTACAGTCCACCTCAGCTGCCAAAACATCTAATTCAGCCTCCATGCCCACAGCTACTCCTGCTGTAGCCTCACTATCACACACGGAGGAGTCAGCTGAATTGTTTGACTACAATGACAGTGACATACTGCTTGAGGATGTGCAGAAACTACAGTGCTCTGATTCAAACTCTGAGGTTGAGGAAGGGAGTATTATCAACCTAGAGGAAGGGGGTGCCAATGACACACAAATAACTGGCACTCATGTTGCCCCAGCAGCTGCAGCATACTGCCAAGTTGGCTCCAGTGATGAGAAGATAGGGGGTGATGATGATGATGAGGTCACTGACTCCACCTGGGTGCCTGATCGAACAGAGGAGGCAAGGGAGGAGAAGAAGGAGGAGGAGGCACAACAAAAACAAGGCAGAACGTCCACTATGACCAACCGTAGCCAGTCCAAGGCATCAGAAGTCACAGCTGCTCAGGTGCAGAGCACTGTTGTCTCAAAGCACATGTACAGGAAGTCTGCTGTCTGGGAGTTCTTTAAGAAATGGGCAGCAGAACACACCATTGCTATTTGTAATCTATGTCAGATGAGGATCAAGCGTGGGAAAGACATCCCCACGCTTGGGTACCACGTGCTTGAGGCGACATATGACCACCTGCCACGCATCCCGTTGGCACAACACTTTGCATAGGTCCTCCTCCTCCTCATCTGTCTCTACCCCACTATATGTCCTGCCATGTCATTGCCTACAACCTCCACTGACAGGGATAATGCTACAGTAATGGGTGTACCAGGTCCTTCCTCAGAATGTGACAGCATCCCATCAGCTGAAGATTTACGCAGTCAGATTACGTTGCACAAGCTGCTGCAGCATAAGGAAAAATATAGTCCCAACCATCCCCAAGCACAGCGTCTAAATGTCAGCTTAGCAAAATTACTCGCATTACAGCTGCTGCCTATCCAGCTGGTGGACTCTGCTTCCTTCCGGGAATTTGCCGAATGTGCTGTACCACAGTGGCAGGTTCCAAAACGCCATTTCTTTTCACGGAATGCCATTCCAGCACGCGGCACACAATGTTATGGAGTCATTGGGAAAGGCAGTCAGCAGCAAGGTGCACATGACTTTAGACACATGGTCCAGCAAGCATGGACAGGGCTGTTACATTTCCTTCACGGCACACTTTGGTAACTCTGCTTGCAGCTGGGAGGGATGCAGGACGGGGCTCTGTGCTGGAGCTTGTTCATCCACCATGCCTCCAGAAAGCTGCTTATGAGGTCTGTCTGCTCCACCACCTCTTCCTCCTCCTCCTTCTGTGTCTCTGGCGAAGTAGCAGTTAAACCGACGCGTGGCAGGGGCTACGCAATGGCTCAAGCAAAAAAATGCCATACTGTGCTTGAGCTGGTTTGTTTAGGGGACAGGAGTCACACCGGGCCAGAAATTCTGTCAGCTCTGCAGGGGCAGGCGCAGAGATGGTTAACACCACGCCAGCTTGAGCTGGGAATGGTCGTCTGTGATAATGTCAGCAACCTTCTCTCCACCCTACGCAAGGGTAAATTGACGCATGTACCATGCCTAGCACACGTCCTAAATCTAGTGGTACAGCGTTTGCTAACCAGGTACCCAGGACTGGCAGAGCTTCTCAGCCAGGCCAGAAAGTCTGCAGCCACTTCAGATGGTCATTCCCAGCAAGTGTTCACCTGGCAGAAATTCTAAAAGAATTCCACCTTCGCACAAACGTCTGATCTGTGACATGACCACCAGTGGAACTCGACATTAGCAAAGCTGCAGCATCTGCACAAGTAGCAGAGGGCCATCAATGAGTACCTGTGTGAGTACCTGTGTGAGTATGGCACAAGGAAAGGTTCAGGTCAACTTATTTTTTTTTCCCCCCCAGAGTGGCTGATGATCAAGGATGCATCCATTTGAGGAGGCAACGAAGATGGTGAGCAGGGACAGTGCATGAATCAGTGACACATTAGTGTTCCTGCTGGAGCGCACTCTGCGGGGAATTATAGATGTGGCACTAGAGGCAGAGCAGCGGGAGGAAGATGAGGCCTTCCCTAGCTCTCAAGGCCCCAGTCTTTATGCAGACAGCACCCCTGCGGGTCCTCACATCAGACAGGAGGAGGATGAGGAGGAATATTTAAGTAGTGGGGCATTGAAGGTGGGGATTCCTCAAGGGAGGGTTTTTTGTGCCCAGAAACCCAAGGACTAGTACGTGGCTGGGCGGAGTAAGTGCACGATAGGGTCATCCTCATTGACCAGGAAGACTCGGAAGCTAATGCCACCTCCAACCTAAGCTGCATGGGCCCCCTTATCCTGCAAAGCCTGCTAAAGGACCCCAGGATTCGTGCTATCAAGGAGAGGGATCATTACTGGTTGGCAAGCCTTCTTGATCCACGATACAAGGGTAAAGTTGCAGAGCTCATCCTGCCCGCACAGAGGGAGGACAGGATGAAACAACTTGAGGACGTTCTAAAGCAACACTTTTGTAACACCTTTCCAGGCACTGGTAGGTTACCAAGTGATGACACAGGTGCTTCTGAGGCTGCGGATGATCAGAGGAAGAGCGGTGAAGGCTGTGGCCGCTTGACTGATGCCTTTTTAAATTTTTTTAGTCCACGACGCCCAGGGATGTCAAATGTAGGCACCCATTGCCAGCGTCTTTACCGTACAGTGCAAGACTACCTAGGGGCAAGGGCAGACCTGGATACCTTTACAGCAGATGATCCACTGGCTTACTGGGTGTTGAGATTGGATCACTGGCCAGAACTTAGCCAATATGCTATGCAGCTACTAGGTTGCCCTTCATCTAGCGTGCTTTCTGAAAGGACTTTCAGTGCCGCTGGAGGTTTTGTCACAGACAAAAGAGTGCGTCTTTCCACTGTCTCTGTAGACCGGCTGACATTTATAAAAATGAATCAGTCCTGGATCAGCAGCTATCAATCCCCTGATGCTGACGTAACTGAATAGATAGGGGATCTCTTCTGCATTCCCAAAACTTCCACCACTGCATTCTTCCACAATACCACAGAGGGGTTACCTACCTAGTGAAGGCACTTGCTGCCACCAAAGGCACAATATTTGGGTGCACTGCCACTGACACCTGTACCAGATGCATATCATTTTAATATTTGACCGCAGGGTCCAACCCTGCACTCTTCCACAATACCAAAGAGGGGTTGCGGTGTGAAGGCACTTGCTGCCGCCAAAGGCACAATATTTGGGTGCTCTGACGCCTGTACCAGATTCATATCATTTTAATATTTGACCACAGGGTCCAACCCTGCACTCTTCTACAATACCACAGAGGGGTTACATTGTGACGGCACTGTTGCCGTCACTAAAGGCTCAATTTTCAAACACCTATTCTTACTTTCATCCAAAGCCTGCATAAGTTTCACTATACTTTAGCCACAAAAATCACTAAACTTGTTCTGCGTGTCCTAAAAAGTTTCCTCTTTTCATACAGGCTGCCGCCCCAAGCAGTTGTTTATGAATAGATTAAAGGAAAACCATTTACCGTCATTTGAAATGTTTTTTTTTGTTTTTAAATGTTTCTATACATCCTACAAATCCGCCAATTCACGGGCAGGTTATGGGGACCGCCTAGGCACGATATTTGAACGAATTTTTTGTTTTTATTCTTAACCTTTATTTCATGGAAAACTCACTGTTACTTTTTGTCCTTGTTTCCTTTCACCCAGGGCACTACCTAGATCCCATACACCTTTTATTGCAAATATATAGCATATATGCCCTCTTGGAGGGCACTCTAAAAATCGCATGTTCGGGTCCCATTGACTTGACTTGCATTGAGTCCTGATCGTGTTCGCGTCCGAACTCGAACTTTTGAAATTGTTCGAGTTCGAATGCGAACCGAACACGGGGGTGTTCGGCTCATCCCTATTCTGGAGTAGTCGAGCCCCAAAACCGCACAGTGAAACACAAACTCAGAAAAGCCACTGAGGGTACCTTCAAGAATTGGCCGGATTACCTTCCAGACATTCTTGAAGAAATAAGAATGACCCCCATTCTGTCACTGGTCTCTCCCCCTTTGAAGTTCTCATGGGAAGACCCTTTCCTACCATATGGATTCCTAAGCAACGTCCCCAACGTCCCTACCAGGTGAATTTAGGGAAGCATATGTTACTCAGTTGCTTAAAACATTGCATAATTTCCATAGAACGGACTCCTGCTCTTTTCCGCCTCTCTCCACAGAGCCTAATCACTATTTCGTCCCAGGAGATCGAGTGCTCGTGAAGGCCCTGCATCGCCACAAAACCATTGATCCACCATATGGAGAACCAACTACAGTCCTTGATGTAACCAGAACGGCCGTGCAGACTGATGAATCCCCTTCCTGGATCCATGCATTAAGGATAAAGAAAGCGCCATTCATCCCTGATGACTTCATTCCTGATCCACCTGTGACCTCAACCCCGGATGTGGAATCGCTGGCTCCTGCTTCTAGCTGACCACAGGTCCCTGGAGGGCAACCTGCATCTGTACAGGTGCTGC
This sequence comes from Leptobrachium leishanense, assembly GCA_009667805.1. Lineage (NCBI taxonomy): Eukaryota > Metazoa > Chordata > Amphibia > Anura > Megophryidae > Leptobrachium > Leptobrachium leishanense. The sequence continues at coordinate 56,331,439 of CM019066.1, read as the reverse complement.
ATCCAACTCCAGTTTGTAACCCCCTCCTGTGGCGGTATACCGCTGAAGAATCTGGAGTGTGGGCCTCAGCAGTAGGGATGAGCTGTTCGGGTTCGGACGGTTCGGAGTTCGGCCCGAACTTTGGCAGTTCGAAAGTTCGTGAACTTCGAACTTTTTGGGTGTGTTCGGTTCGAGTTCGAAAAAAAAAAAGAAATTTTGAAAAAAGTATAGAAAATGCTTAAAAAAATACTAAAAAAAATCTAGAAATAAAGAGACTCTTTACTGCAGAATATTATAAGCAATGGTTTATTAGATATTGAATTAAAAACTAATGTATACATGGAAAGATTCTCAACTCTAAATGTCCTCTGTTCACAAACGGGCATAACACCAGGTGTTTTTAGTCTGGTAATCAATTTGATACATTGCACACTATACTGAGGTACTGAGGGGGTGGGGTGGTGTCTGCTTTTGATTGAGATTTGTGAATTAATTTCCCACCTAAAACTTCGTAATATGCTGCATTTAACTGGTGTTTGAACAAAATTCAAAATAACATCTAAAGCAATGTTATTTTTCACCTCGGGATTAAACATTCACAGGGTTATTCAGAGAGCGGTGAAAAGCAGGAGAATAACTGGAGAAGTGAAAATTCTAGGTCAAAATAGCCAAACCAGAAAAATTCTCCCATTTAACTCACTTTCCAAATCGGCTATTTGGTCTAGATTGTTCTCTTCTCCTGCCAGTTCTCCTAGCTTTCACCTCTCTCTCAGGGTTGTTCAGAGAAAGGAGAAAACCAGGAGAATGGCAGGAAAAGAGAACAATCTGGACCAAATAGCCGATTTGGAAAGTGAGATAAGGCTAGGGTCAGACTAATGCATTTTTTGCAGTGACCGTCAAAAAGTGCGTCCGAACGCATTGCCGTATTTTTACACGGAATGCGCGAAAACGGTCATACGATGCGCATTTTTGTGCGTGATTTTTTACGGATTTTGGAAAGTGAGATAAATGGGAGAATTTTTCTGGTTTGGCTATTTTGACCTAGAATTTTCACTTCTCCAGTTATTCTCCTGCTTTTCACCGCTCTCTGAATAACCCTGTGAATGTTTAATCCCAAGGTGAAAAATAACATTGCTTTAGATGTTATTTTGAAATTTTTTTCAAACACCAGTTAAATGCAGCATATTAGGATGTTTTAGGAGGAAAATTAATTCTCAAATCTCAATCAGAAGCAGACACCACCCCACCCCCTCAGTTATAGTGTACAATGTATCAAATTGATTACCAGACTAAAAACACCTGGTGTTATGCCCGTTTGTGAACAGAGGTCATTTAGAGTTGATAATCTTTCCACGTACACATTAGTTTTTAATTCAATATCTAATAAACCGTTGCTTATAATATTCTGCAGTAAAGAGTCTCTTTATTTCTAGATTTCTAGAACTCGATCTGAACACACCCAAAATGTTCGAAGTTCACGAACTTTCGAACTGCCAAAGTTCGGGTCGAACTCCGAACCTTCCGAACCCGAACAGCTCATCCCTAGTTAAGATATAGAAAAAAGCATTTCTTTTGTCCTGTCAGAATTTACTAGTTTTGATATATGTATGGGCTGAACTTTTCTTTCAAAATTCTCTGACGTTGAAAGTTCTTATTGGTTTGTAATCCATGATTCTATGTCCCTCCCATTGTGACAAAAAGGGAATGCTTTCCTTGCAGAATTCATAAGAGATATCTTTCAGAACAGAAACTTGTGTCTTGTCTTTATTCTCACTCGAGTTAGTTTTTTTCATATTCACTGGATCAGGCGACAAACAACACATCTACCATCATCACAGAGCATGGCCAGTCCTGTTGGTGATTTTGCAGAAAACATTTCAGTGTGCACTTATTCCAAGATCTCACTGACAGGTAGTGAAAGGGTTAATGACAAGAACAATAACTCTGTGCTTTGCGACTAAGGCCTGCGTCAGACGAATGCAGTGATCACGTCTGTGTCACCGCACAGTTTAACGTCCGTCGTAGCATAGAATCATGATCAATAAAGACCCACACACTATCAGGGTTATCCAAAGAGATTCGAATTGCTTGAGAAAGGTAACCGAACGCTGAAAATCAGCGTTCGGTTACCTTTCCTGGCCATTCGGCTATCCAGAGAGCAGGCAATTCGCCAAATCCTGGCGAATTGCCTGCACATACGGTGACTGTTCGTCCCTGTTCGAGGGCAGTGAAATCCCCCTGAAAAAGCACTGCTTCGGCTATTCAGAGAACACAAACCAGCAGTGAAAGGTTCCCCTAATGCCCTGCCATTCGGTGGTTTTAATTCGGCAAGTTAATTCAGGAGAATCCCATAGGCTTCAATGTTAAAAATATTCCTGTTTTAATTCAATATCTAATAAACCGTTCATTATAAAATTCTGCAGCAAAAAGTCTCTTTATTTATAGATTTTTTAGGATATTTTAAGCATTTTTCAGATTTTTTTTTTTTTTTAAAAAGTCCGATTTTTTTTTTTTTTTTTTTCAGTTTGCTTATTTTTTTCTGTAACAGCCCTCTTTATGATCATTCCCTGGACCTCCTGTGAAAATTTCAGACATTTTCGCTCAGTAGTTTCTTTGCAAACAGCGTTTCATTTTCCCAGATTCATACAAATGGTTTTGCTAATTCATTCACTGCCTCTCTACGTCACAGCTGCTTCGGCTCTGTGTGATTCGGCTCCTGTTCGGCTCCTGTTCGGCTCCTGTTCGGCTTCTTCGAAGGTTAATCCAGATGTTTTTGCTTGTTTTCAGTGTGCATTCGGTTAGTTTTCGTCAGGTTTTCTGCAGCTTTTCCCTGCAATTCGGGGACCCTGTGCTGTTTGCTGAATACACCGCAGGGTCACCGAAATGCAATCGGCAAAAGGAACCGAATTGAAGAGAACGAAAAGTCACCGAACGTGCGGTGACTTTTCGAATCTCTTTGGATAACCCTGTATGTGTGTCTGCACTGAACTGGGCACGCACAACGCACGTGGCAAACAGACGCAATTTAGGCAAGAACGTAAAACCGCTACCACAGACGCACAGAGTGCGCCACGTCTGCATTGCGTTCTGTGTGAGTGATGGGGAGATGTCAGACGCAGCACATTTGCGATGTCCAGCACCTTGACGCACAAAATGGCTTTTCATATCCTTTTCAAATTTTTATAATTTTTCATATTATTTTTATTTCCCATAATTCCCTTTTTTTCTACGTCCTTGTAAGAGTTGGGACCCAGGGTTCAACCTCACATTATCCCAAGAGACTGGCTTTAGGCATGGCTATTCAAATAGCATATGAGTAAGAGCTATAATGGCAGTTTCTATGTGGACAGAGGAAATACTGGTCCAACTGGTTTTCCCACCTGGAGAGTCCATGTCATTCCCCCTCCCCTGAAAGGGGTGCATTTTCCTTTCGAGGAAGGCAAATGGCCTAAAGATAACCAAATGAGCTGGGAGGGACGGGGCGTATCTAAGGAGGAGCAATGGATCTATAATCAGGGATCTGTGGCTCTCTGTCTGTCTTTCTCTCTCTGTCCTGCAAACTCCAACACCACCATGAAAGGATTGGTAATATCAAAGTAGCTGGGTGTACATGTGCCATGTGCTGTATTCATTAAGCAGATGGGAGTTTAGTTTCCATTATTATTATTGTAAATATATGTTGTGCTAGTTTGTTCAGCCTCTAAATAAATATATTTGGATTGTAGAAAGCAAGGAGTGTAATGTCTGATTTTATACTCAAGGTTTAAGGTTATTAGTGTAATTAGTATAGTATAAGATTTCTGCTAGATTGAGTGGGATTTTATATAGATTTATAGCAATTATGTAACTGAATAACCTACGTAAATATAATGTTTTTGTAGCATTATATCACTCTTATTTCAGTCCTTCAAAAAAAACAGACTGTGTGGTGTTTACAGTATCTTCCGTCAGTATGGCTGCCCGTTCTGCACGCACGCAGAGTGCGCTCAGACTGCGCTCGTCTGACATTAGCCTAAGAGGCCACTATTTCCCCAGCCAATCACTGGACACTGTTGGGTTGTAACATGGGGGGATTCTACAAAAATGCTTAATGTTGGATATTTATTTTGAATAACAACATGTGCGTGCGTGCGCACACACACACACACACACAAGAACACCAACACACACACATACTAAATACTAACGGCTCAAAAACACACACCAAACTGATGGCTACATATACATACACAGACACACACACACTGGGTATATGTGATGTAAGTGCCTGTAACAGATCTCTGTGCCCGGACAGGGTCACATCTGTCAAATACTCAGGGCCGGCGCTGCCGCTAGGCGAGCTAGGCGGCCGCCTAGAGCGCAGTGCCACCTAGGGCGCGCAACCAGCCCCGACCACTGGAATAATGCTCCTGTTTGATTTATTTACTTGCGCGCAGCCACGCACTGTTAAGCGCGTCACGTGCCTCCCAAATTAAACACTTAAACACATGAGTTGGGAAGAGAACGGCACGTTGCGCTAGCACCGCCCCCTTCATCCATGTGATGCACAGCATACGTACGTGGTGCACGCAGGAGAGGAGGGGCGGTCGAGACTGAAGAGGGAGCCTGCAAATGGAACCAGCCAGCCTCCATACCGGAGGCAAACTATGAAAGAGGGAGCCCTGAGAGCAGACACTGGACAGAAGAGAAGCCAGCCCAGGAAACATCAGATCAGAGGCCTGGTCTGGGACAGAATGAATTTGAATGACTATCTTAAGTTGATCTGGTGAGTGGGGCAGCTGCTAGCTGACCTGGTCTGTTGTGGGGTTGAATATATTTAGGGGCCTGCTGTGGGGGGGGGGTGAATAAACTGAGGGGGAGCTTCCTGCTGTGGGGGTTATTAAATTTAGAGGGGGGCTTCCTGCTGTGGGGGTTATTAAATTGAGGGGGGCTTCCTGGTGTGGGGGTGAATAAACTGAGGGGGGCTTCCTGCTGTGGTGGTTATTAAATTGAGGGGGGCTTCCTGGTGTGGGGGTGAATAAAACTGAGGGGGGCTTCCTGCTGTGGGGTTTATTAAATTGAGGGGGCCTTCCTGCTGTGGGGGTTATTAAATTGAGAGGGGGCTTCCTGCTGTGGGGGTTATTAAATTGAGGGGGCCTTCCTGCTGTGGGATGAATAAACTGAGGGGGGCTTCCTGCTGTGGGGGTTAGTAAATTGAGAGGGGGGCTTCCTGCTGTGGGGGTTAGTAAATTGAGAGGGGCCTTCCTGCTGTGGGGTGAATAAACTGAGGGTGGGCTTCCTGCTGTGGGGGTTATTAAATTGAGAGGGGCCTGCTGGGGGCATAAAAAAATAATTTGATGGGCCTGGGGGAAGAATGTGGGGGGGGTGTAAAAAACACCTAAAAAAAAACTGTCGAGCTTTGTGATACGCTTATACACACCGCACATTACTGTGAGTTTTATTGATACATACCCTTGGAGTGTAAGTGGGGAGGATATATAGTTATGTGAACGTATGGCTGTGTGTGTAAATGCATGCATTTGACTTTAAACAGGCTGCTGTGAATAAAATTCTGCGCCTGTGTCCTTGTCGCAATCCGGTGTTTCCCCCTTATGCTGCATCCAAAAGGCTGGTATTGCTCCTTGAATCGCCACAATATCTGCTGCCTGCACTGCACAAAGTTTTTTTGGGGGGGGGCACGCAAGTAGCTGGTCTTGCCTAGGGCGCAAAACAGTCTAGCACCGGCCCTGCAAATACTGCTTCCTCACTGGACACCCAGGTCCTCCTCGTGACTCTCACACCTCTCTCTAGTACCTTAGCATTGTCTAGTGCATTGTCTAGTCTTTGTGGTTTAGTTTGAATTTTATTTCTTTGTTGAACCAGAGAGATGGCATCATGTTTGTGTGATCCCGATTATGCAAATAGTCCCTCATTATCTATCTACAAGGTGGAAAGCCTGCCCAGAGGGCAGTCTATTGTGGATATACTGCCCCAGCTCATGGATATATTGCCCCAGCTCGTGGATATATTGCCCCAGCTCGTGGATACTGCCCCAGCTCGTGGATATACTGCCCCAGCTCGTGGATATATTGCCCCAGCTCGTGGATATATTGCCCCAGCTCATGGATATTGCCCCACAGCTCATGGATATTGCCCCACAGCTCATGGATATTGCCCCCCAAGCTCTCATGGATATTGCCCCCCAAGCTCTCATGGATATTGCCCCCCAGCTCATGGATATTGGCCCCCCAGCGCTCATGGATATGCCCCAGCTCAGACCCCAGACCAGACATGGGGCGGCTGTTCGAATGCTCTATCGGCATTCGGACAGCCGCCCCATGAGCTCGGCGCCATACTTACCTTTCCGAGCGGCGCCGGGGAAGTGAAAGTGTCCCCACTTCCGGTCTTTGAAGGACCCAAGCCGCGGTCACGTGACCGGGGCTTGGGTCCTTCAAAGAGCGGAAGTGGGGAAACTTTCACTTCCCCGGCGCCCGCTCGATGCGCTCGGCAGCCGGGTAGAGGCTGCGAGCGCAGCCTCTACCCAGCTGCCGCGCGCATCCAAGCCCCGAGCGGCGGAGGGACCTTTCCCTTCGCCGCTCGGGGGTTGGATGCGCGCGGCAGCCGGGTAGAGGCTGCGAGCGCAGCCTCTACCCGGCTGCTGTGTGCATCTTGTAACCGCCGCGGCGAGCCGGCAGCCGGCTCGTGCCGCGGCGGTTGCATGCGCGCGCAACCAACCGCTGCTGGTTGCGCGCGCATGCGCAGAGTAAGGCTTGGCGATGGACACGCCAAGCCTTACTCTTTTATAGTATAGATTGTCTGGCCCTTGTGTACCTGCTATCATAATCCCTTGTTTTGACTCCTTTAGAAATGTTACATAATATTTAATTTAACTGTATTTAATTCATTGTAATAACTGCCCTGCTTTTAGTGTTGACTGTTTTAAATGCTTTGGTATAGACCTGGTTGTTCACAATTGGAAAGGAGGTGATCCTTCTAAAGATCTGATTTTAAGAGAGACTGAGTGGATTTTTAAAATGGGTACTTGGAAGAAAGGTGGGCTCAATACAGATTTGGATATTCACCAATGTCTTTGATTTATTTATACTACTATTATCCCTTTTTTACTTTTTAAGATTCTGTATTAGGAGGACTGCTGTTTTCACTGTGCTTATGTATATGTTTTTATATATTTCGGCGTTGGTTTTTTGTCATCCATTGCGGAGTTTTAATGCTATTTCCATCATCATTTTTCAGAGGGGGTTTTAGGAAATTGTGGAGTCCGGTGCCTTTATTGTTTTAATTCTAAGGACTCAAGATTTGTATGGACCTTTTTCGAGCCCCGCCGCAGTAAGAATGCGCATTTCCGACCTTCTCAAGATGGCGACTAACTAATCCTGATTGGACCCACACCGCCCTATCTAAATTGATTTAAGCTGTTTTTTATACCTGTTAATTGGCTTGTATTTGTATAAAGTGTGACCAATTTTTATATTATTACATACATATTTCCCTGATGAAGTCTCTGTTTCTATAAGAGACGAAACGCGTTGGATTATGTTTGTTTTATGGTTTTAATAAATCCATTTCATTGAATACCTGCATGAACTTCTTGATTTAAACATCTTGGATGATCCTGGCGGTGTACATTTGAGAAGGAGTCTTTGGTGCCTAATTTCGTGCTGATCGAGCCCAGGAGACTTTCATATCTTCCAATCCGTCCAAGAGGGGTAACATTCAAAAGACCTATTATGTGCCCATTAACTATTTACATCCTGTGAGTTCTACTTAAGCAGGGGCTTTACTGTTCAGTATTTATCTGCTATCTGCACCATTGGTTTTTGTAATCTATTTTACAGATACCGCTTTACCTTTTCTGCATCCAGGAGGAGATGCCAGATAAACAGTCACTGACTTTTGAAAGGACAGGGGGAGAGAGATCAGGGGTAGAGAGGTAGATCTGAGTGTCATCAGCGTAGAGGTGGTAATTAAAGCCAAAGCTGTTGATGATTTTGCCCAGGGAGGAGGTGTAGATGGAAAAGAGCAGAGGACCAAAGACAGAGCCTTGAGGTACACCAACAGATAGAGGCAATGAAGAGGAGGAGCAAGTATCATCATACAGTAACCCCTCTGTGGTATTGTGGAAGAGTGCAGGGTTGGACCCTGCGGTTCAATAAATTAAAATGATATAAATCTGGCACAGGCATCAGTGCAGCCAAATATTGTGCCTTTCATGGCAGCAAGTGCCTTCACACCGGAACCCTTTTGTGGTATTGTGGAAGAGTTCAGTGCTGGAGGTTGTGAATGCAGAAGAGGACATCCCCGATCTATTCCATTACTTCAGTATCAGGAGATTGATAGCTGCTGATCCAGGACTGATTCATTTTTATAAATGTCAGCCGGTCTACAGAGTCAGTGGACAGACGCACTCTTTTGTCTGTGACAAAAAATCCAGTGGCACTGAACGTCCTTTCGGAAAGCACGCTAGATGAAGGGCAACCTAGTAGCTGCATAGCATATTGGCTAAGTTCTGGCCAGTGATCCAATCTCAACACCCAGTAAGCCAGTGGATCATCTGCTGGAAAGGTATCCAGGTCTGCCCTTGCCCCTAGGTAGTCCTGCACCATATAGTGAAGACGCTGGCAATGGGTGCCTACATTTGACGTCCCTGGGCGTCGAGGACTAAAAATTTTTTAAAAAAGCATCAGTCAAGCGGCCCTGACCTTAGAAGCACGTGTGTCGCACTTGGTAATCTACCAGTGCCTGGAAAGGTGTTACACAAGTGTCGCTTTAGAGCGTCCTCAAGTTTTTTCATCCTGTGCTCCCTCTGTGTGGGCAGGATGAGCTGTGCAACTTTCCCCTTGTATCGTGGATCAAGAAGGGTTGCCAACCAGTAATGATCCCTATGACGGAATGGGATGTTGTTCCGCCTGCGGGTGTGCTCTATCTGCGTGGCCCCGTCGCTTACCGTTGGCCCGACTACCGAGTGACGCGCACTCGGCGTCTCGTGCGGCCTGGCGTGACCCTGAGGAAGGGTTAGCGGGCGGTGGAGGGGACCCCTGCCTAGAACCAGTCCGACCACTGAGCCATACGGCACTCAGCGTCCCGAGCAACTGGTTCACTGACCTTGCGGGTGGGGAACGTCGGTGGAGTTCGGCTCTGGCAGCCGCGGAAGAATGTTCGGATCTTATGGGGAAACATTTCGGTTCTTATGCGGGAAACGTTTCCGATCCTGGGGCGGGTGACTCCTCGTATCTTGAGTGGCGGCCTTTTCGGATCGGGGATGGATGGAGGGTCGGATCGGGGTTGGATGGAGGGCCGGATCGGGGTTGGTGTGGGTTTCGGATCTGGCGGGGTCAGCGGAGAATGCGGATCTTACCGCAATACCGTTTCCATCTACACCTCCTCCCTGGGCAAAATCATCAACAGCTTTGGCTTTAATTACCACCTCTACGCTGATGACACTCAGATCTACCTCTCTACCCCTGATCTCTCTCCCCCTGTCCTTTCAAAAGTCAGTGACTGTTTATCTGGCATCTCCTCCTGGATGGCCTCCACCACCTAAAGATCAACATGTCAAAGACTGAGCTCCTACTTATTCCTCCCTCTAATGCCTCCCCTCCTGACTTCTCTATCACGGTGGAGGGTATCACCATCTCCCCATCAAACCAAGTTCGCTGTCTTGGAGTTACACTGGACTCTGCTCTTTCCTTCATCCCCCACATCAAGTCTCTTTCCTCCTCCTGCCGATACCAACTGCGTAATATTTCCAGAATTCGGCCATTTCTTACCGCTGTCACCACAAAACAACTCATACACGCCCTGGTAATCTCCCGACTCGACTATTGCAATAATCTCTTATCTGGCCTCCCTCTGTCCCGCCTCTCCCCCCTACAATCCATCCTGAACGCCTCCGCCAGGCTAATTCACCTCACCCGCCGCTCTGTCTCTGCCGCTCCCCTCTGCGAGTCCCTTCACTGGCTCCCCATCCACTGCAGAATTAAGTTCAAAATCCTTATCCTTACCTACAAAACCCTCACTAACTCAGCGCCCCACTACCTGTCCTCACTAATCACCAAATACACCCCAGCCCGCTCCCTAAGGTCAAACAGTGACCTGCGCCTAGCTTCTCCCCGTATCACCTCTTCCCATGATAGACTGCAGGATTTCTCACGCGCAGCCCACTCTCTGGAACGTCTCCCTCGTGCTGTCAGACTTTCCCCTAACTTCTCTTCCTTCAAACGCTCCCTGAAAACATTGCTATTTAGGGAAGCCTACCACCCACTCACTGACGCAACCATCAATCACTCTCACTTACAGTCCTCTCCTCCTGTTTCCAACCCCAACCCTCCTAGATTGTGAGTTCCTACGGAATAGGGCCCTCATCTCCTCCTGTCTGTTTGTCAAATGTTGTTCAATGTATTGTAACCTGTCTGTACTGTGGCTTATTGTACAGCGCTGCGGAATATGCTGGCGCTTTATAAATTAATAATAATAATAATAATACCGAAGCGCGGTACACGGCCGCGTCCTTCGGTTCGGATCTCCGGCAGGTCGTCTGGGAACCGAATCTCACTCGCTGCGCCTCTGCCCTGATACTCGATGCAGGCACAGAGCGCTCGATTCGGTTCGGATTGTCTGGAACACCGCACCCTGAGACCTCGAGGGATTCTCAGAATAGTAGTTACGGCGGAGAAATAACACATCAGACGAGGCTGGATGCACTGCTAAATCTGGCTTTATTATGCACAGTTCAGGCATTTATCAACTTTGCACAAAATTACAATACAATGGGACTCCTTGCCCGCCCTCCCAGGACCCATTGGCCATTACACTTGGGGAGTCGCCGATTCGGACCGGATGGTCCGAATCGGCCATTTTACGATCCGAACCGGATGGTCCGAATCGGCCATTTTCCGAATCGAGAATTCTGACCTGCGCCACAAGATGATCGGAAAATGGCGGCGGGCAAGGCAGACAAAGGGAAAATACATTACGCAATAAACCAACGGGGAACACTGTATCACACCACACATAACACATCTAATAAAAAGTACGTTCAAACTCCGTGCGTGCCACCGCACCTGGCTGTCCCTGGCCAAAACTAATGTCCGTGCACCGCCCCTGGCTGAGGGTGCTGGGCCATTCCGTGACACTCCTCCCCCTCCCCAAGGTCCGACGCACTCGGTTGGACCCCACCGGGTCGTACCGAGGAAGTCGGGGCTCCCCAATCCCCTGGTTCCCGGGCCGACTGTCGCGATAACCCATCTGCGTTACCGTTCTGCGACCCGGGCCGATATTGGATTGTAAAGTTGAAGGGTTGAAGAGCCAGGCTCCACCGCAACAGGCGGCCGTTCTCCCCCGCCACCCGGTTGAGCCATACCAAGGGGTTATGGTCGGTCATCACGGTGAAGGACCGACCGTAGACATAGGGTTGGAGTTTCCGTAGGGCCCAAACCAAGGCCAGGCACTCCTTCTCCACTGCAGCATACCCCACCTCTCGTGGCAACAGCTTCCGGCTAATGAACGCCACCGGATGATCCCCCCCGTCGTCCCCCACTTGACTCAGGACAGCTCCCAGTCCGAACATGGACGCGTCTGTGTGAACAACAAAACGTTTATTATAGTTGGGAGCTGCCAGCAGGGGAGCTTGGGTCAGGGCGGCCTTCAATTGCCGAAAGGCCTGTTCGCACTCCGGGGACCACAGGACTTGGCGGGGCAGGGACTTCTTTGTCAGATCCGTCAGGGGTTTGGCCAGGTCACTGTAATGGGGTACAAATTTCCTATAGTACCCCGCGGTGCCCAGGAAGGCGAGAACCTGAGTTTTAGTCACAGGAGTGGGCCAGTCCAGGATAGCCTCTATCTTAGCGGGCTCCGGCCGCTGTATCCCGCACCCCACCCGGTGGCCCAGATACTGCACTTCAGCCATCCCCACCTTACATTTCTCCGGCTTCAGGGTCAGGTTGGCGTCCCTGATCCGGCCCAGGACAGTCCCTACATGATCCAGATGTTCCTCCCAGGTCTGGCTATAGATGGCTATATCATCCAGGTATGCGCAAGCGAATCCCTGGAGGCCATCGAGGAGGCGATCGATTAACCGCTGGAAGGTAGCAGGGGCGTTCTTCATCCCGAACGGCATGACTCGAAACTGGTACAAGCCGAACGGGGTGATGAAGGCCGACTTCGGGGTCGCCTCCTCGGCAAGGGGAATCTGCCAATACCCCTTGCACAGATCCACCGTGGTCAGAAAATGACCCCCGGAGATCTGGTCTAGCAACTCGTCGACTCGGGGCATCGGATAAGCGTCCGTAATAGTACAATCGTTTATCCGCCGATAGTCGACGCAGAACCTGGTGGTACCGTCCTTCTTGGGCACCAGGACCACGGGCGACGCCCATGGGCTGGCCGACGGCTCAATGACCCCCAGCTCCAACATCTCCCGGATCTCGGCCCGCATGGACTCGCGGACCGCTTCCGGGAGCCGGTATGCGGGCTGCCGGAGTGGTCTCTGGCCGGGCGTGTCCACCTGATGGACAGCCTGGTCCGTATATCCCGGAGAGCCGAGAAAACCCCCGGGTAGGCGAGAAGCAGCTGCCGCGCCTGCGCCTGTTTCTCGGGTCCTAACTCCTCCCCCAACTGCACCTGATCCACCCCGGAAGGCTGCTTGGCTACCCCCGGCAGTTCTTCCAGCGGAAACGGTTCCATCTCCTCGGCAGCCGGCGCGCATATGGCGTCCACCGTCTCCGGCCGCTCATGGAAGGCCTTCAGCATATTGACGTGGAACGTCCGCTGGATTCTGGTGTCTGCGCAGCTAACAACCACATAGGTGGTATCCCCCAACTGGGTTACCACCTTGTAGGGACCTTGCCAGGCCGCCTGCAGCTTGTTCTGCCGCTGTGGTTTTAACACCAGAACCTTCTGCCCCACGCAGAACGAGCGACTGCACGCAGCGCGATCGTACCACGCCTTCTGCTGAGCCTGGGCCGTCTCCATGTTCTCCTGTACGAACCCCGCGAGTTCCGCCAAGCGCTCCCGGAGCTTCAGGACGTACTCCACCACAGGAACCCCATCCTCCTCCGGTGCCCCCTCCCACTGAGCCCTAACCAGATCCAGGGGTCCTCGCACCTGGCGCCCATACAGCAGCTCAAAGGGGGAGTACCCGGTGGATTCCTGAGGAACCTCCCGGTAGGCGAACAGCAGGTGGGGAAGATACTTCTCCCAATCCCTGTTCTCGTGCACAAAGGCCCGGATGAGCTGCTTCAGGGTCCCATTGAACCGCTCGCACAGCCCATTTGTCTGGGGGTGATACGGGGCGCTGTGTAGCGCCTAACACCACAGAGACGCCAGAGCTGTTGGGTGAGCTCAGCGGTAAATTGGGTACCCTGATCGGATAGGATTTCTCGGGGAAACCCTACCCTCGTGAACACCCTGAGGAGCGCGTCCGCTACGGTGTCCGCCTGGATGTTGGCCAAGGCCACAGCCTCGGGGTACCGGGTGGCATAATCCACTACGGTAAGAATGTACCTCTTACCGGTGGCACTGGGCCGTGGCAACGGCCCTACGATGTCAACCGCCACCCGGCTAAAGGGCTCCTGAATAATGGGCATGGGCCGCAAGGGTGCCTTCGGGTGATCCCCGGCCTTCCCAGTTTTCTGGCAAACTGGGCAGGTGCGGCAATAGTCGCGGGTGTCCTCGCTAAGGCGGGGCCAGAAAAACGCGCGCGCCAACCTGTGCCGGGTTTTCGTCTGGCCTAAGTGACCTGAAAGGGGGATGTCATGGGCCAAGCGCAGAAGCTCCTGCCTGGGGCCCTGAGGCACCACCAACTGCTTCTGCGGGACCTGCTTCTTCTTGGCCCCCTCCCTCACGGTGTACCGGTACAGCAACCCATCCTCCCACTCTACCTTGTCTTTTCCCTGGCCGTCCAGGCCCTGACCAGCTCGGTCCCGGTAGCCCTGTAATGTGGGGTCGGTCTGGGTCTGGTGGCGAAGCGTCTCCGGGGTACTCCACGGGGAAGGGGGACAGGTGGGAGGGGAGGGTCGGGTCCCGTCGAGGTATGAGAGGTGTTGGCGGTCTGGGAGGCCGGGGAGATCCTGGGGGTTTGGGGTGTCGGGCAGGTCTGGGAGGTCGGTAAGGGTTGGGGGACGGGGGGTCGGGGAGGTTTGGGGGTTTTGGTGGTCGGGACGGTTTTGGTGGAGATCTCACCTGGGTCCCATTCGGAGCGCCCCTGTCGTGACGTCGGCTCTGTTGCCTAGTGGTTACCGGGGTAGCTGCATCTGTGGAGTAAGCGGAAATGAGCTGTCCCAGGTCGTTACCCAGGAGCACCTCGGCCGGCAGTTGCCTCAACAACCCCACCCTCACCTCCTTCTCCCCGTTCCCCCAGTCCAGGTGCACCCGGGCCGTCTCGAGCCGGAGCACTTTTCCTCCCGCCACCCGTACTGCAACAGTGCTTTGCAGGCGGTCGCTCGGCGGAACCAAGTGAGGCCGGACCAGGGTAATGGTAGCCCCGGAGTCCCGCAGCCCCTCAGCGGCCCGCCCGTTTATCCACACCGCCTGGCGGTGGTGACGGCGGTTGTCGTCTGCGGCGGCTTGCACGGGGTCGGCCTCATGCAACTGCTCCCATTCCTCCGGGGCCTCCGGCCACGGAGCTCCGGCGTCGCAGCAATGGGCCGCCGGCGATGCCCTGCCGGCCGGCCGGGTCAACTCCGGTCGGTTGGGGCAATATTGTTTGTAGTGCCCCTCCTGGTTGCACCCGTAGCATCGGACGTTAGCCATGTTGGTGGGCCGGCTGGGGGCCGTGCTACCGCGCCCGGACCGCTGGTGGTGGGGGTGGTGGTGGTGGTGGGGCGGGTAGAGCTGGGCGGCTGGCCACGGTCCGCTCTCCCCCCGACAGCTTCCGGGTGTCCGTATATTCGTCGGCCCAGGTGGCCGCTTGTTGCACTGTATGGGGTTTCTTGTCGCGCACCCACTCCCGGATAGCGGAGGGGTGTGCTCGAAAAACTGCTCGAGCAGCAGCAGTTGGGTGATCTCTGTCACCGTCTCCGCTTGGCTTCCCGAGAGCCAGGTGCGCAAGTCCCTCTGCAACCGGTGGGCCCACTCCACGTGAGTGGCGCCGCTGGGCCGGCGGGAATTCCGGAACTTCATCCGGCTAGCTTCGGGGGTCACGGCAAATCTGCTCAGCAGCGCCTGCTTGACGTGCGAGTAACTGGTGGCCTCTTCGTCCGGCACCGTGCGATAGGCCTCGGCGGCCCGACCGGTCAGCTTACTCGCCAAGATCCTCACCCAGTCGGCACGGTGCACGTCATGCACCCGGCACAGGCGCTCAAAGTCTTGGAGGTAACTTTCAATTTCCTCCTCGGCTTCCCGGAACTCCTTGAACGCCTGAAACGGCACTTTCCGCCCGGGGTAACGATCTGACGGGGAACGGCTACTCCGCCGGCTTCGCACTTCAGCCAGCCGTAGTTCGTGCGCCCGCTCCCTCTCCCGCTCCTCTTCCTGGCCGAGTTCCCGACCCAGATTCCTCAGCTCCGCTTCCGATGGGGCCGGACCCATCATGGAGATCCGCTCCCGCATCTTCCGGCAAAAGTCGCTGTCTTCGGGCTCTGCGGGGACGGTAGCCGGCGCTACGTCAGCAGGCAACGCTGCGAACGCCGCCTCCTGATCCATCCTCTTCAATTCCTCCATCATGGTCTCCCGGCTCTTGGAGCCCGGGACACCGCCCCGGTTCTCCAGCATGCCACGCAGGACGTCCCGCTTGTAGGCACTATACCCGGTCATGATGAGGGTCCCCCTAGGGCCTGCAGAGAGCTATCCCACCGCTGCCACCAGTATGACGGAATGGGATGTTGTTCCGCCTGCGGGTGTGCTCTATCTGCGTGGCCCCGTCGCTTACCGCTGGCCCGACTACCGAGTGACGCGCACTCGGCGTCTCGTGCGGCCTGGCGTGACCCTGAGGAAGGGTTAGCGGGCGGTGGAGGGGACCCCTGCCTAGAACCAGTCCGACCACTGAGCCATACGGCACTCAGCGTCCCGAGCAACTGGTTCACTGACCTTGCGGGTGGGGAACGTCGGTGGAGTTCGGCTCTGGCAGCCGCGGAAGAATGTTCGGATCTTATGGGGAAACGTTTCGGTTCTTATGCGGGAAACGTTTCCGATCCTGGGGCGGGTGACTCTTCGTATCTTGAGTGGCGGCCTTTTCGGATCGGGGATGGATGGAGGGTCGGATCGGGGTTGGATGGAGGGTCGGATCGGGGTTGGTGTGGGTTTCGGATCTGGCGGGGTCAGCGGAGAATGCGGATCTTACCGCAATACCGAAGCGCGGTACACGGCCGCGTCCTTCGGTTCGGATCTCCGGCAGGTCGTCTGGGAACCGAATCTCACTCGCTGCGCCTCTGCCCTGATACTCGATGCAGGCACAGAGCGCTCGATTCGGTTCGGATTGTCTGGAACACCGCACCCTGAGACCTCGAGGGATTCTCAGAATAGAAAATACGGCGGAGAAATAACACATCAGACGAGGCTGGATGCACTGCTAAATCTGGCTTTATTATGCACAGTTCAGGCATTTATCAACTTTGCACAAAATTACAATACAATGGGACTCCTTGCCCGCCCTCTCCAGGACCCATTGGCCATTACACTTGGGGAGTCGCCGATTCGGACCGGATGGTCCGAATCGGCCATTTTACGATCCGAACCGGATGGTCCGAATCGGCCATTTTCCGAATCGAGAATTCTGACCTGCGCCACAAGATGATCGGAAAATGGCGGCGGGCAAGGCAGACAAAGGGAAAATACATTACGCAATAAACCAACGGGGAACACTGTATCACACCACACATATCCACATCTAATAAAAAGTACGTTCAAACTCCGTGCGTGCCACCGCACCTGGCTGTCCCTGGCCAAAACTAATGTCCGTGCACCGCCCCTGGCTGAGGGTGCTGGGCCATTCCGTGACAATCCCTATCCTTGATAGCACGAATCCTGGGGTCCTTTAGCAGACTTTGCATCATTAGGGAGCCCATGCAGCATAGGTTGGAGGTGGCATTAGCTTCCGAGTCTTCCTGGTCAATGAGGATGACGGTATCGTGCACTTTCTCCTCCCAGCCACGCACTAGCCCTTGTGTTTCTGGGCACACAAAACCCTCCCTTGAGGAATCCCCACCTTCAATGCCCCCACTACTTAAATATTCCTCCTCATCCTCCTCCTGTCTGATCTGAGTAGGACCTGCTGGAATGCTGTCTGCGGAAAGACTGGGGCCTTGAGAGCTAGGGAAGGCCTCCTCTTCCTCCCGCTGCTCTGCCTCTAGAGCCACATCTATAATTCCCCACAGAGTGTGCTCCAGCAGGAACACTAAAGGAATTGTGTCACTGATGCATGCACTGTCCCTGCTCAATATCCTCGTTGCCTCCTCAAATGGTGACAGTACAGTGCATACATCCTTGATCATCAGCCACTGCGGGGGGGAACCAAGTTGACCTGAACCTGTCCTTGTGCCATACTCACACAGGTACTCGTTGATGGCCCTCTGCTGCTTGTGCAGACGCTGCAGCATTGCTAATGTTGAGTTCCACCTGGTGGGCATGTCACAGATCAGACGGTTTGTGGGAAGGTGGAATTCTCTTTGAATTTCTGCCAGGCGAACGTTTGCTGGGAATGACCGTCTGAAGTGGCTGCAGACTTTTCTGGCCTGGATGAGAAGCTCTGGCAGCTCTGTGTACTTGGTTAGGAAACGCTGTACCACCAGATTTAGGATGTGTGCTTGGCATGGTAAATGCGTCAATTTACCCTTGCGTAGGGCGGAGAGAAGGTTGCTGCATTATCGTAGACGATTATTCCCAGCTCAAGCTGGCATGGTGTTAACCATCTCTGCACCTGCCCCTGCAGAGCTGACAAAATTTCTGACCCAGTGTGGCTCCTGTCCCCTAAACAAACCAGCTCAAGCACAGTATGGCATCTTTTTGCTTGAGCCATAGCGTAGACCCTGTCAGGCATCGGTTTAACTGCCACTTCGCCAGAGACAGAGGAGGAGGAGGAGGAAGAGTACATAGTACATAGTTATAGTTAGTTATAGTTATACATAGTTAAAACTATAACTGTCACGGGATGGCCCAGCACCCTCCGCCAGGGGAGGTGCAGTGACAGTGGGGACATGGACACTTGGGTGTGGTGGCACGCACCCCGTTTACCAGTTTTTATTTAGATGTGACATTGTGTGGTGTTAATAAAGTGTTCCCCGTTGGTTTATGGTGTAATGACTTTTCCCTTTGTTTGCCTTGCTCGCCGCCATTTTCCGATCCTTGTGGCGCAGTTGGAATTCTCGTTTCGGAAAATGGCCGATTCGAACCATCCGGTTCGAATCGTAAAATGGCCGATTCGGACCATCCGGTCCGAATTGGTGACTCCCTGAAGGCCAAGGGCCAATGGGTCCTGGGAGGGCGGGCAAGGAGTCCCATTGTATTCTAATTGTGTGCAGAGGTAATAAATGCTTGGACTGTAAATAAAAAAGCCAGATTCTGCAGTACATTCAGCTTTGACTGGTGTGACTTTATTCTCCACCGTATTTTCGGATCTGAGCGTCCCCCGCGGCCTCAGAGTACGGTGCCCACTCGGATACGATCCGAATCGAGCGCTCTGACCCTGCATCGAGTATCAGGGCAGAGGCGCTGCTCAGGAAGATTCGGTCGGAGGAAGACGGAGATCCGAACCGAACGGCCCCGCCGGGAACTGCGCTTCGGCATTGCGGTAAGACCCGAACTCTCCACTGGTCCCGCCATATCCGAAACTCCCTCCCATACCGATCCGAAGCCCTCCAGTTCCGATCCGACCCGCCATCCCTTCCCGACTCGAAACCTTCACCGCCCAAGATCCGAAGAGACACCCGCCCCCGGATCGGAAACGTTTCCCGCATAAGATCCGAAACGTTTCCCCATAAGATCCGAATCTTTCTCCGCGGCTGCTAGGGCCGATTCCCACAGGCGTCCCACACCCGCCAGGTCAGGGAACCAGTTGCTCGGGACGCTGAGTGCTGCGCGCCTCAGTGGTCGGACTGGTTCCAGGCAGGGGTCCCCTCCACCGCCCGCTAACCCTACCCTAGGGTCACGCCAGGCCGCACGAGACGCCGAGTGTGCGCCACTCGGTAGTCGGGCCAGCGGTAAGCGACGGGGTCACGCAGATAGAGCACACCCGCAGGCGGAACAACATCTCCATTCCGTCATAATAACTAACTATAACTATGTACTATGTATAAGAGGGAGTGGTGGTGGTGGAGCAGACAGACCTCATACAAGCAGCTTTCTGGAGGCGTGGTGGATGAACAAGCTCCAGCACAGAGCTCCGTCTTGGATCTGCCAGCTGCAATCAGAGTTACCCAGTGTGCCGTGAAGGAAATGTAACGACCCTGTCCATGCTTGCTGGACCACGTGTCTAAAGTCACATGCACCTTGCTGCTGATTGCCTTTCCCAATGACTCAATAACATTGTCTTCCACGTGCTGGTATAGTGCTGGAATGGCTTTGCGTGAAAAGTAATGGATTTTTGGAACCTGCCACTGTGGTACAGCACATTCAGCAAATTCACGGAAGGGAGCAGAGTCCACCAGCTGGAAAGGCAGCAGCTACAATGAGAGTAATTTTGCTAAACTGGCATTTAGACGCTGTGCTTGGGGATAGTTGGGACTATATTTTTTCTTATGCTGCAGCAGCTGCGGCAACGTAATCTGACTGCATAAATCTTCAGCTGATGGGATGATGTCACATTGTGAGGAAGGAGCTGGTACATCCATTACTATAGCATCATCCCTGTCAGTGGAGTTTGTATGCAATGACATGGCAGGACATACAGTGGGGGTAGAGACAGATGAGGAGGAGGAGGACCTACGCAAAGTTTTGCGCCAACGGGATGTGTGGCAGGTGTTCATATGTCGCCTCAAGTACGTGGTACCCAAGCGTCCGGTGTCTTTCCCACGCTTCAGCCTCATCTGACATAGATTACAAATAGCAATGGTGCGCTCTGCTGCACATTTCTTAATTAACTCACAGACAGCAGAGTTTCTGCATGTGTGCTTTGAGACAACAGTGCTCTGCACCGGAACAGCTCTGACATCTGATGCCTTGGACTGGCTAGTGCTACGGTTGATCATAGAGGATGTTGTGCCTCGTGTTTGCTGTGCCTCCTCCTCCTCCTCACTTGATTCCTCTGGTCGAACTGGCACCCAGGTGGAGTCAGTGACCTCATCATCAATGTCATCTTCACCCCCTATCTCCTCGTCACTGGAGCCAACTTGGCAGTATGTTGCAGCTGCTGGGGCAACAAGAGTGCCAGTTATTTGTGTGTCAGCACTGGCACCCCCTCCCTCTAGTTGATGTCAGCCCAGCACCTGGAACCACCGCTGGAGTAATTAGGTGTCATCGCGGGGGCGCGATGACACCTAATTCAGGCCCCCCCCCGCATGTGCGGAGGAGGCGCCTGAAAGGGAGGGGGGGAGGTCCTTCAGGCCTCTCTCCCTCCCGATCGGCGGCGTGCAGGGGGTTAACCCAGGCACCGTTTGGAAGGGCACAGCCTGCCCTTCCAAATGGTACCTGGCATTAACCCCATGGGGGCCGGATCACGAATCGGCACCGAAAAGTGCCGGTTCGTGATCCTTTCCCGGAGCTGGCCGACATCTTGGATGTCGGCCAAGCTTCCGGGAATGCCCCCTGGGGACTCGCGTCATCGTGCATAGCACGATGACGCCAGTCCTGGAGTTAACCCCTAACTGCCACCAATGGTGGAGATAGGGGGTTCCAATGAACCCCCTATCTCCCGATCCGTGGCAGTTAGGGGTTAATGTTTGGTATTATTGGATCGGCCAGAGCATGGCCGTTCCAACAATACCAAACTTGCCTATGAAAAAGTTTTTTAAAAAAAATGAAAAATAAAAATAAAAAAATATTTTAAAAAAAAATTATAAAAAAAAAATAAACAAGTTTTTTTTTTCTTTCTTTTGGTTTGTTAATGCAGCAATATTGTTCCCATTTCAATTATAATGACGGAAAGAACAATATATAATATGTCTGGGTCATATACTAAAATAAGCCTTCAAAACGCGTTTAAACATGATGAGCAAAATCGGTAAAAATGAGCTCAGCACAGAGGCAGGAAAAGCCTCAGCAGCGAAAGGGTGAAAAAAAAAAAAATTCAGAAAAATGCTTAAAGTATCCTAAAAAATCTATAAATAAAGAGACTCTTTACTGCAGAATTTTATAATGAACGGTTTATTAGATATTGAATTAAAACGGGAATATTTTTAACATTGAAGCCTATGGGATTCGCCAAGAATAAATTTGCCGCATGATACCACCGAATGGCAGGGTGTTAGGGGAACCTTTCACTACTGGTTTGTGTTCTCTGAATAGACGAAGCAGTGCTTTTTCATGGAAATTTCACTGCCCCCGAACAGGCACCTTATGTTGAGGCAATTCGCTAGGATTTGGCGAATTGCCTGCTCTCTGGATAGCCGAATGGTCAGGAAAGGTAACCGAACGCTGATTTTCAGCGTTCGGTTACCTTTCTCAAGCAATTCGGATCTCTTTGGATAACCCTGATAGAAACTGTAACCCTAACCTAACCCTAATCGTATGACACATAGAAACTGTAACCCTAACCTAACTCTAATCGTATGACACACAGTCACTGTAACCGTAACCCAACCCTAATTGGAAATTGCAGATTTTCCCTTCATTTAGGCTAGGGTCAGACGAACACATTTTTCGCGTTGTCCGTGAAAAAATGCGTTTCAACAAATGGATGTATTTTTTCACGGAATACGCGATAGCGGTCATACGATGCGCATTTTCGTCCGTGATGGTGTACGGATCATCAATAAAACACTTTTTGCGTCGGGACGTTATGTTGGCCGGACATTAGCAGTGTCTGACGTCTCCTAATCACACACACACGCCGCTAGCGGACGCAGCGCACTCTGTACGTCAGTACTAGCGGTTAGGGATGAGCCGAACACCCCGAGTTCGGTTTGCATTCAAACTCGAACTTTCCAAATGTTCGAATTCGAACTCGAACTTTCCAAATGTTCAAATTCGAACTCGAACTTTCCAAATGTTCGAACTCGAACTCAATACATGTCAATGGGGCTGAAAATTCTGTTTTTAGAGTGCCCTCCAAGAGGGCATATATGCTAGATATTTGCCATAAAAGGTGTATGGGGGTCCAGGTAGTTGCCCTGGGGGACAGGAAACAAGGACAAAAAGTTTTAAAAAAAACGTTTTTAAAGAGACAGTGAGTTTTCCATGAAATAAGGGTTAAAAATAAAAACAAAAAATTCCTTCAAATATCGTGCCTAGGAGGTCCCCATAACCTGCCCGTGAAGTGGCGGATTTCTAGGATGCATAGAAACATTTAAAAACAAAAAAATGACGTTTCAAATGATGGTAAATGCTTTTCCTTTTATCTATCCATAAAGAACTGCTTGCGGCAGCAGCCTGTATGAAAAGAGGAGACATTTTCGACACGTAGAAAAAGTTTAGTGATTTTTTTGGCTAAATTATTGTGAAACTTATGCAGGCTTTGGATGAAAGTAACAATAGGTGCTTTAAAATTGGGCCTTTAGCGTCGGCAACAGTGCCGTCACACAGTAACCCCTCTGAGGATATGAATCTGATACAGGCGTCAGTCGCAGTGCACCCAAATATTGTGCCTTTGGTGCCAGGCCAGCAAGTGCCATCATACAGTAACCCCTCTGTGGTATTGTGGAAGAGTGCAGGGGTGGACCATGCGGTCATCGCCGGTGCTAGATTTTTTTGCGCCCTAGGCAAGACCAGCTACTTGCACCCCCCCCCCCAAAATACAAAAAACGACACAACATGAAACTGCTAAATTTCTTTTTATTTAAGAATAAAGTTTGAAAAGCACCAATAGTAAAGGTAAAATAAATATAAATAAACTTTATTAAACCATTTTAAATTAACTCTATTAAACAAATTAAAATAAACTGTATTGCACAATATAAATTAACGGGAAAAAAAAATAAGAGTTGTCACGTAAGTTTCAATTTCAGACACATCAAAATTTCACTTTGGGTGCCTTATCCTTTGCAAATTTTCATCATGCGTATATATATATATTGCCCAGGCCAGCTCACATCATGTGTATATATATTGCCCAGGCCCAGGCCAGCTCACATCATGCGTATATATATTGCCCAGGCCAGCTCACATCATGCTCACAGACAGTCACAGATGCGCCATCATGCGTATATATATTGCCCATGCCAGCTCACATCATGCATATATATATTGCCCAGGCCAGCTCACATTGTTAGATTTTAATTTCCTGTAAAATCTAATAAATATTTTGTCTTGAAAAGCCTGTTCTTATAAAATGGGCTGTGAAATTCCCCCCCTCCATTTTGTTAGTGTCAATTCTGCATAGACAGTTGGTCCTTCTATAGGATATGAGCTGTGGCCGATTTCCTGTTATGTTCAGTGCAGGAAAATGTGCGCAGAAGCGGGAAGATAGGAAAAGGATTTCTTGTGAACCATATATGGTAATAAGTTAACTGAGTGGCTAAACTTTGATGTTGTAATGTATATGTACACTGATTATTAAAATTCACTTAATTTATAGCCAAATAGATCTGGCTTAACAAGGAAGGCTAGACTTCTCTGCAAGACCAACACAGTCTTGTGATTGATTCTTTTTGGGGGTCTCCGCCATGGCGTAGTGCAGCTCTTACTTCAGTTTTGATATATTAAAAGAAACTTGGAAAGGTTTATGGTAATTATAATGGAAATATAGAATTTATCAGTTGTTGTCAGAAGTGGGATTTGCCAATCGAATGTATCCTTACATTTGCTTGTTCAGATTTTGCAAACTTGCCTCCAGGCTTGGTTTTTGTTTATTTTCCTTGAAGTTAAAGCTATGGTTCAGAGCTTGTTGATTTTTTTTATTGATTTTTTTTGGTGCAAGGGTGGACTCTCTTTATGTATTGTAGTAAAGGAAAAATCGTTTGAGGACCTTACGTGTGTTGTTTGAACTCGCCCGCTGTGCTGAGTATAGTGTATTGTATATGCTGGAAATTGAACTAATAAAAAAAGAAAAGAGATGTTTCTAGTTGTATTGTCTCCGTTCTGTGTCTATCTTGTACTTCAATTCTGGTGTTTCTGGCTCATCAATATCTTGTAATTGTGAGCATTTTATTTTAATTGATTAGATTTGGTTTCTTCTTATATAGCAAGATGGAAGACAAAATAGTGTTGCTTCCATTGAGAGCAATTTTTCTTTTGCATTCTTGCCATTTTATTTATTTTGTTTCTTGCCATTTATTACATCTGGTTATTTAAATGTTTGTCTTTACTAACTATTAATGTATGTGGTTATCTTTGATGTTTTGTATTTCTTAGTTTTGATATTGTGTTTTTTATATGTAATTTATGTATAGGGACTGCTTCTCTTACTACAGGTTGCTTCATTTCTATGTGTCTTTACTGCCTTGCCTCGTGTAAAAAAAAAGAAAAATGGAACAGGAAATGGAAACAATAGGGCTTTACTTTTACAGTAAATTTCAAAAGCGTCTGTTTTTTTTGTAGGAAAAGTTTTTTTCTTCTCTTTGTTCTTTTTTTATTAATTTTTTTTATATAATAATGGAATGTGTAGTGCGGTTTAGCAAAGCGAGTTGGATAGTTGAGTTGTGGAACTGTTACTGCATTATACAATGGAGACAGATGTGGAATAAAAAACGTAATTATAGGAGCTGGATTTACTGTAATTGGATGATATAAGTTGATGTATGATATATATATATAACAAAATTGTGTATCAAGGTGATGGGCGTCAATCTGTCTTAATACAAGTTATAAATTTTCCCAAAAGAGGCATGGTCGGTTATTTTCCTCTGGTCTTTGTTTGAGTCCAATGAAAGAAAGAAACAGTGAAGCGCCTTCAGAAAAAAGGATTAAACGTACACGCTACACATTGAACATGGGGGTTCTCCTGAAAACCTGAAAACAAGTATTGTAGATAGTCAATGGAGCGCCAGCGAACTGGATGTACGGTTAGTCATTACACATGTCCAATCAACGTCTTCTAATCCATTCAGAAGAAACCCCTACTCCGGATGAGAGAAATTTCTGCAGAAGAGAGGAAATATAATCGCGCAGTATATCGATCCACCATCAGAGGAAAGTAAAACGGTTGTAGTCCTACTCACGTTCTATTGAGCCTAGCCTTGGCTCTAGGATGGATAACAATTATGGGTCTTCAAAAGATGTTCAGGTGCCCATATACCCGCAACGGAATTCTTCAAATGCTTTCCCCTGCAGTGGATCAGAAAAAATACCAACGCACTATCTAGTGCAATATCGTTTAAATATAATGGTGGAGTTGGTACTCATATATGGTCACACTCACATGTTAATGAGCCGCATTGGCTCCAAGATGTCGCATAGGAATATTAAGGTAATTCCAAAACCTTCTCTTAATCACATTACAGGAAGCAGCAGTGGTTTAAAAAATAAAATAAATTTATTAATACATAAAATATATTACCAGAACACGTTTCGCTCCTCAGAGTTTCTTCAGCTGGTATCACTGGTCTTATGTCTGCTGCTTCCTTATATACTGTTTAAAATGTCTCATTTAGTCATTCACAATTCACATCAGATAAAAATCATTAAGGCAATTAAAAACAATTAAAAACAATTAGATCAGTTAAGAACAATTGGGATCACATGTGGCCACTTTGTGACCAAAATGGTGGGCGCCTGTGTATTTACGCTGTCTCTCAGTGTGGAACGCATAATCATTAATCCTGATTGTGTAAGGGGATTTCTTTTTCCACCGTGTGTTGTAAAACTCGGCGGATCACCAGCAATCAGCAACTGCGCATGCGCAGGACTCAACGTATCAAAACGTGCGTGTCATTCACACACAACTCCTATTGTGTATCTTGCGCATAGCATCTGCGCATGTGGATCAATTACTGGCACCCCGCATCGGCTCATATATCGCCCTAGTGTTCCTAAACGCTTTCCGATTTAAAGATAACGTTATTGGCTTCTGGCCAGGTGGAGGGGTAAATCTATAAATGTAGTACTAATGGAATCCATATAGAGCAAGGGCTACAAAATAAGTGTAGCCATCTGTGTGTAAATCATTTGAAAAAACTTAACTAATTTTGTAAAGTGACATGTTAACTTTAAATAAATAGTAAAGGTAATGTGCAACGTGAAGCATTAGTGAACTTGTTATCCATTTCATTAGATCTACTATGGTATTAATGCCTGAATGGCATAAAAATTAATAATTTTTTATTATACTTTTTATTTTTTATTATTTGTTATTGGCGTTGGCACCCCGCAATTGCGCCTGCGCAGAGCCCAGCATTCGTATCGGGCAAAATGTTTGTGCGCAGTTCTTACTGCGCATCCTGCGCACAACACCTACTGCGCATATGGATCTAAAGAAGGCATCCCGCATCGGCTCATACAACGCCCCAATATTAGGTGGTGAAGTGGAAACACTATTAATATAAACAGACTCTGTACCACAGTATCTATCCTGAAGTAGTGATGATAAAGTGACGAAGCTCCTATAGACTATTACATAATGAAGTAGTATACACAATGAGATCAACATATACAGGTATAAAGCCTTTCGGCAGAATAACATATTAAAGAATATTAAAGTGCTAAGTGACAATTGACAGATAACAAACTCATAGACATTGCTTATATAAACATATTAAAGTACTAAGTGACAAATGTTCATGAGGGTATAATAAAGTGCTATTTGTATTGGATCATAAACCACATTTTAAGTGACTAATTGTGTAAAGTGCGATATTGCACTGGGTAGGCTTCAATACGAAGCCCCATCATTACATAATCGCACAATAAAATAACTAATGTGACTTATTTTATCTATAATAATATAATGACAGTGTAGGTTAGGATATATTGTTAGAGTATGCAGGGTATTAATGCCTAGATGGCATAGAAATTAATATTTTATATTTTACTTTTTATTTTTTATTTTTTATTTCTTATTTTTGGCGTTAACACCCCGCAATTGCGCCTGCGCAGAGCCCAGCATTCATATCAGGCACAATGTTTGTGCGCAGTGCTAACTGCGCATCCTGCGCACAACACCTACTGCGCATATGGATCTAAAAAAGGCACCTCGCATCGGCTCATACAACGCCCCCCATATTGGGTGGTGAAGTGAAATCACTATTAATATAAACAGACTATGTACCACAGGATCTATCCTGAAGTAGTGATGATAAAGTGACGAGACTTATATAAACTAGTGCATAATAAATAGTATACACAATGAGATCAACATAAACAAGTATGATGCCATCGGCAGACTACACATATATGGGTGCTAAGGGACAATTTCAAATAAAAAATGCATAATTATTGTTTATATAAACATAATAAAGTGCTATGTGACAATTATTCATGAGGATATAATAAAGTGCTATTTATATTAGATCATAAACCACATATTTAGTGACTAATTGAATAAAGTGCGATATTGCACTAGGTAGGCTTCAATACGAAGCCCCATCATATCATATCGCACTATAAAACTATATAATGACTAATGTGCCTTTATTATATATATCTATACTATAATAGAATAAGCCTAAAAACGTCCGTCGCCAAAAGCCGTCTGCGCATGCGCGACGGACTTTTGAAAGCGGCCGTTAAAACACACAGGTAGCTGCGCGTGCCGGCCGCGTGAAAAAAAAAAAAAACGGCACGAGCCGCGCGCAGCTACCCGTGTTTTACACGGCCCGCCAGATGCCCGATCTCTCAGCGCTGACCGTCCTCCGGCTGCCGGCGGGCCTCCAGGCTCAAGGGAGCCCCCGGCTCGGTTTGGGCCTACAGGCCCAGCCGAGCCGGGGACTCGCCTGAGCGAGGTCCGCCGAGCCGCCGGCAGTCGGTCAGCGCTGGAGGTTCGGGGCTGAAGTTCACAAACATACTCACCTAAATCGGCCCCGATCCTCCAGCGGTGACCGGCTGCCGAGCGGGCTGCTCAGCCGGCCTCTAGGCTCAGGCGAGTCCCCGGCTCGGCTTGGGCCTACAGGCCCAGCCGAGCCGGGGACTCGCCTGAGCCTAGAGGGCGGCTGAGCAGCCCGCTCGCAAAACATACTCACCTAAATCCGCCCCGATCCTCCAGCGCTGAGCGGCTGCCGAGCGGGCTGCTCAGCCGGCCTCTAGGCTCAGGCGAGTCCCCGGCTCGGCTTGGGCCTACAGGCCCAGCCGAGCCGGGGACTCGCCTGAGCCTAGAGGGCGGCTGAGCAGCCCGCTCGCAAAAACATACTCACCTAAATCCGCCCCGATCCTCCAGCGCTGAGCGGCTGCCGAGCGGGCTGCTCAGCCGGCCTCTAGGCTCAGGCGAGTCCCCGGCTCGGCTGGGCCTGTAGGCCCAAGCCGAGCCGGGGACTCGCCTGAGCCTAGAAGCCGGCTGAGCAGCCCCGCTCGGCATCCGCTCAGCGCTGGAGGATCGGAGCCGAAGTTCAAAAAAAACATACATAACTCCATACGTCGTCCCTGAGCTCCAACGGGGACCGCGGCCTGCTCGGCGGGCCTCCAGGCTCGGCGAGCCCCCAGCTCGGTTTGGGCCTACAGGCCCAGCCGAGCCGGGGACTCGCCTAAGCCTGGAGGTCCGCCGAGCAGGCCGCCGGTCCCGCTGGAGCTCAGGGACGAAATACCCATAACACAATCGAAAAATTCGGCCAGAACTCCAGCGGTGACCTCCTCCGGTCGAGCGGCGCTGCTCGACCGGCCTCCAGGCTCAGGCGAGCCCCCGGCTCGGCATGGGCCTACAGGCCCAGACCGAGCCGGGGACTCGCCTGAGTCTAGAGGCCGGCCGAGCAGCCCCGCTCGGCCGGAAGAGGTCACCGCGGTACACAAAACATACATAACCCCCTACTGCGTCCTGAGCTCCAGCGGTGACCGGCTGCCGACCGGCCTCCATGCTCAGGCGAGTAGCCAGCAGTTTGGCCGACTGTTGCAGGCTGCTCGGCCGCCTCCTAGCATAGGCGAGCCCCCGGCTCAGCTGGGCCCGTAGGCCCAAGGCAAGCCGGGGCTCGCTTAAGCTAGGAGGCCGGCCGAGCAGCCTGCTACAGCCCCAGCTGGAGTTCCGGGCCTATGTAGGGTGTAAGTTGCCAAAACATACTCACCCACATCGGCCCTTACATCCTCCAGCGATGGCGGTCTCAGCTCACAGCGCCCTCTATCTCTTTCTCAGTTGGTCGCCGGCATGATGTCACGAAAGCCTTTGACCCGGGGTCAAAGGCTTTCGTGACATCATGCCGGCGACCAACTGAGAAAGAGAGAGAGGGCGCTGTGAGCTGAGACCGCCATCGCTGGAGGATGTAAGGGCCGATGTGGGTGAGTATGTTTTCAACTGGCGCAGGACTCGAGGCCGATGTAGGTGAGTATATGCTCTCAAAACCACCCTTTATAGCTCGGCCGGTATCCAGGATTAAGGCAAGCCCCGGTTCGGCTTGGGCCTAGAGGCCAGTCGAGCCGGGGACTCGCCTGAGCCTCCGGCCCAGGCGAGTCCCCGGCTCGGCTGGACCTCTAGGCCCACGCCAAGCCGGGGCTTTCCTTAAGCTTGGATACCGCCGACTTAGAAAGGGTGGGTGTTGAGAGCATATACTCACCTACATTAGCCCGGAGCTCCAGCGGTGGTTGTCACAGGCTGCTCGGGCGGCCTCCAAGCTCAGGCGAGCTCCCGGCTTGCCTTTGGCCTACAGGCCCAGGTGAGCCGGGGGCTCGCCTGAGCTAGGAGGCCGGCCGAGCAGCCTGTGACAACCACCGCTGGAGCTCCGGGCTAATGTAGGTGAGTATATGCTCTCAACACCCACCCTTTCTAAGTCGGCCGGTATCCAAGCTTAAGGAAAGCCCCCGGCTTGGCGTGGGCCTAGAGGTCCAGCCGAGCCGGGGACTCGCCTGGGCCGGGAGGCCGGCCGAGCAGCCTGTGACAGCCACCGCTGGAGCCCCGAGTCAATGTAGGGGGATTGTAGGCTAAACATACTCACCCACATGGGCCCTTAGCTTCTCCGGCGATGGCGGTCCCGTTTGCAGCGTCCTCTCTTTCCGCTGGTCGCCGGCATGATGTCACGAGCCCTTTGACCCTGGCATGTTGACCCGGGGTCAAAGGCTTTCGCGACGTCATTTCCGGCGTCCAATGGAGATTGAAGATGCTGGAAGCGGGCTGACCATCGCTGGAGAGCTAAGGGCCCATGTGGGTGAGTATGTGTACATCGGCCCGTAGCTCAACCGGTGGCAGTCATTCGACTGTTGCAGGCTGGTCGGCCGGCGTCCAGACTCAGGACAGTCCCCGGCTCGGCTGGGCCTGTAGGCCCAAGCCGAGCCGGGGCTGTCCTGAGTCTGGAGGCCGGCCGACCAGCCGCTCAGCTGGAGGAGGTACCGGTCGAGCTCTGGCTGATTTATGGGCGTGAGTTTTGGGTATTTAGTCCCCGATTCTCCAGCGGTGACCGGCTGCGAGCGGCCTGCTCGGCCAGGCTCAGGCGAGTCCCCGGCTCGGCTGGGCCTGTAGGCCCAGGCCAAGCCGGGGCCTCGCCTGAGCGTGAAAGCCGGCCGAGCAGGCCGCTCGGCAGCCGGTCACCGCTGGAGCACAGGGACGCATTAGGGGGATATGTATGTTTAGTGTACCACGGCCTCTGATTCCCCAGCGGTGACCTCCTCCGCCCGAGCGGGCTGCTCGGCCGGCCTCTAGACTCAGGCGAGTCCCGGCTCGGCCTGTAGGCCAAGCCGAGCCGGGGGCTCGCCTGAGCCTGGAGGCCGGCCGAGCAGCCCGACCGGAGGAGGTCCCCGCTGGAGTTCAGGCCCATGTATCTGAGTATGTTATGGGTATTTCGTCCCTGAGCTCCAGCGGGGACCGGCGGCCTGCTCGGCGGACCTCCAGGCTCAGGCGAGTCCCCGGCTCGGCTGGGCCTGTAGGCCAAACGAGCCGGGGGCTCGCCTGAGCCTGGAGGCCCGTCGAGCAGGCCGCCGGGCCCGCTGGAGCTCAGGGACGACCTATGGGGCTATGTATGTTTTTTTAAACTTCGGCCCGAATCCTCCAGCGCTGAGCGGCTGCCGAGCGGGCTGCTCAGCCGGCCTCTAGGCTCAGGCGATTTCCCGGCTCGGCTGGGCCTGTAGGCCCAGCCGAGCCGGGGGCCGCCTGAGGCTGGAGGCCGGCTGAAGCAGCCCGCTCGGCAGCCGGTCACCGCTGGAGGATCGGGGCCGATTCAGGGAAGTATTTTTTTTTACTTTCACCCAGCCAGGTGCGCGCGCATGCCCACCCACGCCGCAAGAACACCAAAAGCGTCTTGCGAGGTAGGATGCGCACGCAGCTGGCTCAACGCGCGCCTCCCGCCAAAAACAGTTTGTGGAGTTTGCGCGCGCCCTCCGCGCTGATCCACCAATGAAAGCGCGCGAAATCACCACAAGAAATCTGAGCCACGGCACGAAGCACAGCACCGAGCGCAGAGCCCAGCCAGGAGCACAGAGCCCAGCACAGCAGAAAATTAAAGAACAAAGCAAAAGAAAATACAGGAGTGTATAAAAAGAGGCACAAATCACTATATACGCCAGTAAACCAGCACATAGCCAAGCACATAGCCGAGCACAACTGACTAAACGCCACAGAGCCAAGCACATAGCCTAGCACAACTGAATAAACGCCACAGAGCCAAGCACATAGCCGAGCACAACTGAATAAACGCCGCAGAGCCAAGCACATAGCCGAGCACAACTGAATAAACGCCGAGAGCCAAGCACATAGCCGAGCACAACTGAATAAACGCCACAGAGCCAACCACAATAAACGCCACAGAGCCAAGCACATAGCCGAGCACAACTGAATAAACGCCACAGAGCCAAGCACATAGCCGAGCACAACTTAATAAACGCCGCAGAGCCAAGCACATAGCCGAGCACAACTGAATAAACGCCGCAGAGCCAAGCACACCACACTTTTCAATAGACTGCCCTCTGGGCAGGCTTTACATCTAGTCTATACTATAAAAGGATAAGCTAAAAACTGTCCGTCGCCAAAAGCCGTCTGCGCATGCGCGACGGACATTTGAAAGCGGCCGTTAGAACACACAGGTAGCTGCGCGTGCCGGCCGCGTGAAAAAAAAAAAAAAAAAAACGGCACGAGCCGCGCGCAGCTACCCGTGGTGTTTACATGGCCAGATGCCCCGATCCTCCAGCGGTGACCGTCCTCGGCTGCCGGCGGCCTCCAGGCTCAGGCGAGCCCCCGGCTCGGTTTGGGCCTACAGGCCCAGCCGAGCCGGGGACTCGCCTAAGCCTAGAGGCCCGCCGAGCAGCCAGCAGCAGCCGGAGAAGGTCACCGCTGGAGGATCGGGCCGAAGTTCCCAAACAAACACACCCCAAAATCGGCCCTGAGCTCCAGCGGAGACCTCCTCCGGCTGCCGCTGGCTGCTCGGCGGGCCTCTAGGCTTAGGCGAGCCCCCGGCTCGGTTTGGGCCTACAGGCCCATCCGAGCCGGGGACTCGCCTAAGCCTAGAGGCCCGCCGAGCAGCCAGCGGCAGCCGGAGAAGGTCACGCTGGAGGATCGGGGCCGAAGTTCCCAAACAAATACACCCCAAAATCGGCCCTGAGCTCCAGCGGAGACCTCCTCCGGCTGCCGCTGGCTGCTCGGCGGCCCTCTAGGCTTAGGCGAGCCCCGGCTCGGTTTGGGCCTACAGGCCCATCCGAGCCGGGGACTCGCCTAAGCCTAGAGGCCCGCCGAGCAGCCAGCGGCAGCCGAGAAGGTCACCGCTGGAGGATCGGGCCGAAGTTCCCAAACAAAATACACCAAAATCGGCCCTGAGCTCCAGCGGAGACCCCTCCGGCTGCCGCTGGCTGCTCGGCGGGCCTCTAGGCTTAGGCGAGCCCCCGGCTCGGTTTGGGCCTACAGGCCCAGCCGAGCGGGGACTCGCCTAAGTCTAGAGGCCCGCCGAGCAGCCAGCGGCAGCCGGAGAAGGTCACCGCTGGAGGATCGGGGCCGAAGTTCCCAAACAAACACACCCCAAAATCGGCCCTGAGCTCCAGCGGAGACCTCCTCCGGCTGCCGCTGGCTGCTCGGCGGCCCTCTAGGCTTAGGCGAGCCCCCGGCTCGGTTTGGGCCTACAGCCCAGCCGAGCCGGGGACTCGCCTAAGCCTAGAGGCCGCCGAGCAGCCAGCGGCAGCCGGAGAAGGTCACCGCTGGAGGATCGGGGAAGTTCCCAAACAAATACACCCCAAAATCGGCCCTGAGCTCCAGCGTGACCTTCTCCGGCTGCCGCTGGCTGCTCGGCGGGCCTCTAGGCTTAGGCGAGCCCCCGGCTTGGGCCTACAGGCCCAGCCGAGCCGGGGACTCGCCTAAGCGTAGAGGCCCGGCCGAGCAGCCTGCTCGGCGGAGGAGGTCACCGCTGGAGCTCAGGGCCGATGTTGTCTAACACATACTCACCGACATCGGCCCTGAGCTCCTCCAGCGATGGCGGTCCCGCTTGCAGCATCCTCTCTCCGTTGCTCGCCGGAATGACGTCACGAAAGCCTTTGACCCGGGGGGTCAAAGGCTTTCGTGACGTCATCCTGGCGAGCAACGGAGAGAGAGAGGATGCTGCAAGCGGGACCGCCATCGCTGGAGGAGCTAAGGGCCGATGTCGGTGAGTATGTGTGGAACCGGTGGAGGACTCGAGGCCGATGTAGGTGAGTATGTGCTCTACACACACACCACACCCTGCTTGCTCGGCCGGTATCCAAGCTTAGGCGAGCCCCCGGCTCGCCCTCTAGGCCCACGCCAAGCCGGGGGCTCGCCTAAGCTTGGTCGGCATCCAGGCTCAGGCGAGCCCCCGGCTTGGCTTGGGCCTAGAGCCCAGCCGAGCCAGGGACTCACCTGAGCCTGGAGGACGGCCGAGCATGCAACTCGACCGCGCTCCATGCTCAGGCGAGTCCCCGGCTCTGCTGGGCCTCTAGGCCCAAGCCGGGGGCTCGCCTAAGCTTGGATACCGGCCGAGTAAGCAGGGTGGGTGTGGAGAGCACATACTCACCTACATTAGCCTGAGCTCCAGCGGTGACTGTCCTCCGGCTGTCGCAGGCTGCTCGGCCGGCCTCCAGGCTCAGGCGAGCCCCCGGCTTGGCTGGGCCTACAGGCCCAGCCGAGCCGGGGGCTCGCCTAAGCCTGGAGGCCGGCCGAGCAGCCTACGACAGCCACCGCTGAAGCTCCGGGCCAATGTAGGGAGATGTTGCTACACATACTCACCTACATCGGCCCTTAGCTCCTCCAGCGATGGCGGTCCCGCTTCCAGCGTCCTCTCTCGCTCCGTTGTTCGCCGGAATGACGTCACGAAAGCCTTTGACCCCGGGGTCAAAGGCTTTCGTGACGTCATCCCGGCGACCAACGGAGCGAGAGAGGACGCTGGAAGCGGGACGCGGGACCGCCATCGCTGGAGGAGCTAAGGGCCGATGTAGGTGAGTATATCCACGAGCGGGGGGGCCATATCCACGAGCGGGGGGGCATATCCACGAGCGGGGGGGCATATCCACGAGCGGGGGGCCATATCCACGAGCGGGGGGGCCATATCCACGAGCGGGGGGGCCATATCCACGAGCGGGGGGGCCATATCACGAGCGGGGGGCCATATCCACGAGCGGGGGGGCCATATCCACGAGCGGGGGGGGGGCGATATCCACGTGCTTAGGCAGTATCCACGAGCTGGGGCAGTATCCATCCACGTGCTGGGGCAGTATCCACGTGCTGGGGCAGTATCCACGAGCTGGGGCAGTATCCACGTGCTGGGTCAATATCCACGTGCTGGGGCAGTATCCACGTGCTGGGGCAATATCCAGGAGCTGGGGCAGTATCCACGTGCTGGGGCAGTATCCATCCACGTGCTGGGGCAATATCCACGTGCTAGGGCAGTATCCACGAGCTGGGGCAGTATCCACGAGCTGGGGCAATATCCACGTGCTGGGGCAATATCCACGTGCTGGGGCAGTATCCACGAGCTGGGGCAGTATCCACGTGCTGGGGCAGTATTCACGTGCTGGGGCAGTATCCACGTGCTGGGCAATATCCACGTGCTGGGTCAATATCCACGTGCTGGGGCAGTATCCCGTGCTTGGGCAGTATCCACGAGCTGGGGCAGTATCCACGTGCTGGGGCAGTATCCACGTGCTGGGGCAGTATCCATCCACGTGCTGGGGCAGTATCCACGTGCTGGGGCAGTATCCACGTGCTGGGGCAGTATCAATCCACGTGCTGGGGCAATATCCATGTGCTGGGCAGTATCCACGTGCTGGGGCAGTATCCACGTGCTGGGGCAGTATCCACGAGCTGGGGCAGTATCCACGTGCTGGGTCAATATCCACGTGCTGGGGCAGTATCCACGTGCTGGGGCAATATCCAGGAGCTGGGGCAGTATCCACGTGCTGGGGCAGTATCCATCCACGTGCTGGGGCAATATCCACGTGCTAGGGCAGTATCCACGAGCTGGGGCAGTATCCACGAGCTGGGGCAATATCCACGTGCTGGGGCAATATCCACGTGCTGGGGCAGTATCCACGAGCTGGGGCAGTATCCACGTGCTGGGGCAGTATCCACGTGCTGGGGCAAGTATCCACGTGCTGGGCAATATCCACGTTCTGGGTCAATATCCACGTGCTGGGTCAATATCCACGTGCTGGGGCAGTATCCACGTGCTTGGGCAGTATCCACGAGCTGGGGCAGTATCCACGTGCTGGGCAGTATCCACGTGCTGGGGCAGTATCCATCCACGTGCTGGGGCAGTATCCACGTGCTGGGGCAGTATCCACGTGCTGGGGCAGTATCAATCCACGTGCTGGGGCAATATCCTGTGCTGGGCAGTATCCACGTGCTGGGGCAGTATCCACGAGCTGGGGCAATATCCACGTGCTGGGCAGTATCCACGTGCTGGGGCAGTATCCACGTGCTGGGGCACTATCCACGTGCTGGGTCAATATCCACGTGCTGGGGCAGTATCCACGTGCTGGGGCAATAATCCAGGAGCTGGGGCAGTATCCACAAGCTGGGGCAATATCCACGTGCTGGGGCAGTATCCATCCACGTGCTGGGGCAATATCCACGTGCTAGGGCAGTATCCACGAGCTGGGGCAGTATCCACTGAGCTGGGGCAATATCCACGTGCTGGGGCAATATCCACGTGCTAGGGCAGTATCCACGAGCTGGGGCAGTATCCACGTGCTGCGGCAATATCCACGTGCTGGGGCAGTATCCACGTGCTGGGGCAGTATCCACGTGCTGGGGCAATATCCACGAGCTGGGGCAATATCCACGTGCTGGGGCAGTATCCACGTGCTGGGGCAGTATCCACGTGCTGGGGCAATATCCACGTGCTGGGGCAGTATCCACGAGCTGGGGCAGTATCATCCACGTGCTGGGGCAATATCCATGTGCTGGGCAGTATCCACGTGCTGGGGCAGTATCCACGTGCTGGGGCAGTATCCACGAGCTGGGGCAGTATCCACGTGCTGGGTCAATATCCACGTGCTGGGGCAGTATCCACGTGCTGGGGCAATATCCAGGAGCTGGGGCAGTATCCACGTGCTGGGGCAGTATCCATCCACGTGCTGGGGCAATATCCACGTGCTAGGGCAGTATCCACGAGCTGGGGCAGTATCCACGAGCTGGGGCAATATCCACGTGCTGGCAAATATCCACGTGCTGGGGCAGTAATCCACGAGCTGGGGCAGTATCCACGTGCTGGGGCAGTATCCACGTGCTGGGGCAGTATCCACGTGCTGGGGCAATATCCACGTGCTGGGTCAATATCCACGTGCTGGGTCAATATCCACGTGCTGGGGCAGTATCCACGTGCTTGGGCAGTATCCACGAGCTGGGGCAGTATCCACGTGCTGGGGCAGTATCCACGTGCTGGGGCAGTATCCATCCACGTGCTGGGGCAGTATCCACGTGCTGGGGCAGTATCCACGTGCTGGGGCAGTATCAATCCACGTGCTGGGGCAATATCCATGTGCTGGGCAGTATATCCAGTGCTGGGGCAGTATCCACGAGCTGGGGCAATATCCACGTGCTGGGCAGTATCCACGTGCTGGGGCAGTATCCACGTGCTGGGGCACTAATCCACGTGCTGGGTCAATATCCACGTGCTGGGGCAGTATCCACGTGCTGGGCAATATCCAGGAGCTGGGGCAGTATCCACAAGCTGGGGCAATATCCACGTGCTGGGGCAGTATCCATCCACGTGCTGGGCAATATCCACGTGCTAGGCAGTATCCACGAGCTGGGGCAGTATCCACGAGCTGGGGCAATATCCACGTGCTGGGGCAATATCCACGTGCTAGGGCAGTATCCACGAGCTGGGGCAGTATCCACGTGCTGCGGCAATATCCACGTGCTGGGGCAGTATCCACGTGCTGGGGCAGTATCCACGTGCTGGGGCAATATCCACGAGCTGGGGCAATATCCACGTGCTGGGGCAGTATCCACGTGCTGGGGCAGTATCCACGTGCTGGGGCAATATCCACGTGCTGGGCAGTATCCACGAGCTGGGGCAGTATCCACGTGCTGGGGCAGTATCCACGTGCTGGGGCAGTATCAATCCACGTGCTGGGGCAATATCCATGTGCTGGGCAGTATCCACGTGCTGGGCAGTATCCACGAGCTGGGGCAATATCCACGTGCTGGGGCAGTATCCACGTGCTGGGGCAGTATCCACGTGCTGGGGCAATATCCACGTGCTGGGTCAATATCCACGTGCTGGGGCAGTATCCACGTGCTGGGGCAATATCCAGGAGCTGGGGCAGTATCCACGAGCTGGGGCAGTATCCACGTGCTGGGCAGTATCCATCCACGTGCTGGGGCAATATCCACGTGCTAGGGCAGTATCCACGAGCTGGGGCAGTATCCACGAGCTGGGGCAATATCCACGTGCTGGGGCAATATCCACGTGCTGGGGCAGTATCCACGAGCTGGGGCAGTATCCACGTGCTGCGGCAATATCCACGTGCTGGGGCAATATCCACGTGCTGGGGCAATATCCACGTGCTGGGGCAGTATCCACGTTCTGGGGCAGTATCCACGTGCTGGGGCAGTATCCACGTGCTGGGCAATATCCACGAGCTGGGGCAATATCCACGTGCTGGGGCAATATCCACGTGCTGGGGCAATATCCACGAGCTGGGGCAGTATCCACGAGCTGGGGCAGTATACATGAGCAGGGGCAGTATATCCACAATAGACTGCCCTCTGGGCAGGCTTTACAACTAGTAGGATAATAAAGTGACAGTGTCAGTGGATAGCATTAGCATAAAATTACTATTAAAATTATGAGGTGGCCAGTACCCTATTCCGTCTATATCAATTATGAACAGTGGCAGTAGATTAACGTAGTATATAATTAACCCCTAAGGCTAGGGTCAAACGAAAGCATTTTTACACGCGAACGTAAAAAATTGCGTCCGAACGAATTGACGTATTTTTTCACGGAGTGCGCGAAAACGGTCATACGATGCGCATTTTTCGTGCGTGATTTTTTCAGATCGTCAATAAAACTCTTTTTGCGTCTGGACGTTATATAGGCTGGACATTAGCAGCGTCTGACATCTCCTAATCACGCAAACACGCCGCTATGCCGCAGCTGCGCACTCTGTACGTCCGTACTAGCGGTTCGACGTTCTCGAAAAAATGCGTTCGTTTTCCACTTGCGTTGCGCGGCCGGACTTTCGTGCGACCGTACTTCGTATATTGGCCGTCATTGCCCGTCATCTGCTGCTAGTGCGGCCGTAATTATGTGCGCCAGAACGCACGTTAAAAGTGCGCCGGTCTTACCCCAGCCTTAGTGACCGGGCGGTTTTACACAAATCCGTCTTTTAGTGACCGCTGCTGTTTTTACGTTTCTGCGCTGTTAGTGTTTAGGACAATTTTTCCTCTTACTCGTTTATTCGACCCACACATATTATACACCCTTTTTCCCGCCATTAAATGGACTTTCTAGAAATACCATTATTTCCATCATATCGAATAATTTACTATAAAAAAAAATATGAAATATGAGGAAAAAAATGGTAAAAACACACTTTTTCGTAATTTAATCCCCAAAATCTACAACCACCAAAAAGACCCCAGCTAAATAGGTTCAAAATTTTGTCCCGAGACTAGAAATACCCAATTTTAACATGCGTTTGCTTTTTAACCCCTTCACTGCTGAGACAGTTCACCTATGTGTGCTGCGCTCATTCTGACCATTTTGTGCTAATTATTTTTAGATGACAGCCTAGGTCCTATTTAATTAAACTCCCCCAGACAAAAAAAACTTTTAAAAAAAAAAAACATTTTTTTTTATTTAATTTTTTATTATTTTTTTTATTTTCATTTTTTTTGTAACTTTTTTTAAAACCAACCTGGTCATGTTTGGTATCATTTGAAAGGCATAATCAGGCCTTTTAAATGATGGCAAATATGACCATCCAGCTGCCATGGATCGGGAGATAAAGGGATCCTTAGGATCCCCTTATCTCTACATGGCAGCTAGAGGGTTAACTGGCCCACTGACATCCTCACACATATGGTGAGGTTGTCAGTGGGTGGGGGGACCTGGAGGCTTGGCTGACATCCAAGATGTCAGCCCCCCTCCAGGTTTGAATCGCGTTTTGGCGCCAATTGGCACCACAACTTGATCCGGCGGCGAAACGGTTAATGCCATACACCACTGGAAAGGGGAGGCTCTCCCCTCTCCAGCAGTGCAAATGGCATCTCCCTAGCTTCAATGGTTGGGGAGATAGAGGGCTCCGAAGGAGCCCCACCTCCCCTCCGTTGAAATGCATGGGGACGCCTGCTGATGACATCACCACGCAGCGTGGCGACGTCATCAGCCTCGCCTGCCCATGTAAATCACATGGGCAGGCTTCCTCCCTGCCAGATCGCCGTGGGATCCAGCAAGGGAGGTGAGTATCGGGCGGGAGGGGGATTAGGCGCCGCTGACGTACCCTGTACGTCCGCGGGTCTAAGGGAGACCCGAGGACAAGATGTATAGGGTACGTCAGCGGCCCTTAAGGGGTTAATGGCTCTAAATTTCAGACCCTTCGGGCAGCTATTATGTGCGTGTTTAAAATGGTAAGGTACCGAATGTTTTTCCTATTGGTATTTTATATTCCTCGCATGTTAGGATATCCTTATGTTAAGGGCACGACTAGTTCGTCCTATATATTGTAATCCACATGGGCATTCTAATAAATATATGAAATTTTTTGTGCAGCAAGTTAAAATACCCTTAATCCTAACCTCTTCTTCAGTTTTTTTATTGTAATAATTTTCTAAAAATGCCTTGGCATTACCCGTAGACCTACAGGCAAGGCATTGGCCACACTGATAAAAACCCTCTCTTAGATTAAAATGATTGGGAATTTCTCTTTTTCCCTCAAATTTACTCCTCACCAATTTTGTCTTAATGTTTTTGCTCCTCTGAACAATATCCTTGGTTTTTCCCCCAATATCTTATCGAGATCTTTATCTTTTTTTAGGATGTGCCAATGTTTCTTAAATGTTCTTTTAATTAATTGATCTTCATTATTAAATTCGCAAATAAAAGGGACTTCTTTCGTTACATCTTTCTGTTTTTTGTATTTTATAAGGCTTTCCTGGTCTACCTCCTTTAATTATTTTATAAGATCTTCTAATTCTTTTTTATTATATCCTTTTTCCATGTTTCCTTTTTTGTGTGAGTCCAGCACAAAGGGACTGACCACAACTTAATATAGGTTATATGTTTTGCCAAAATGGCTGACTGAGGTCATTTACAGGTTTTGTAACTTGTATAATGGAATATATATGTAGGGTCATCATAATACAGTAAGCAAAGAGGTCATGTTTAAATTGTTTGGAATCTAAGAGGATGAAGTGATATAAAGCTGAAGGATTTGAGTAAAGTTTAATGGAAAGCGCCTACAGGTTTTGTAGTGCTGTACAAAGGAAATTAGGCAGATTTCAAATGAGAGAAGGTGTTTTTTTGTTTTATTTTAGTTGACTAAGGGAGATGGAAAGTTGTAGTTTGGTATCTTGAGTACTGTTTGTTTGTTTTCTTTTCTCTGCAGTGGTAGTCAGATGTCTAGTTTTATTTTTTTGCCGTCTGATGTTTTTGTCTTTTGGTATGAAGTGCAACAATGTATGACTGTGCCCCGTTGAATATTCTTGGAGGGAATAAAACAGGTTGTAAAATAGCTGCACAAACACCTCACGTTTGAATGTTTGTTTTTAACCAATATCCTTAATAATGATTGTAGTTTTAGATGTTTATTAAGAATCTTTTTCTCTGAGTTTCCTCTGAGAACTTTGTGCTAGTTAACGCATGAAGTTTTAAACATGCCCTTCTATACTTTCTTTCCCAGTACATGATATTTTTGTTATTTTTTTTATTTGAAATGAAGAGCATTTTGAGAAAATTGGTGACCGTTGCAAAAGTTAAAAAAAAACACAAATGTGAAAACTGTTTTTTTTTTTTCTCCCAGCCCCTCCATGTTCTCTCTCTCATGACCACTCCTTTTTCTTTGTGTCCAAAAATGTGTTGCATTTTTTCTCCATTTTAAAAGTATTTTAACCATATAAATTTTAAAGTTTTTGACAGGTTAATAATACATTTTTTTCCCAAGTTTTTACTTTAGGTGAAAATTACCCATGTATGCCAATTTTGACCAAGCTAGATGGAAGATTATTGAATACCAATATTGATAAAGCTGTTGGAATTGAAGGAAATTTACTCAAACACATTATCATTTCACATTGCAATGTTACATCAACCGGATAATAAGGAATTATCAGACACCAGGCAATAAAACATTCTAATTTATCAATAACTCATCAATAAATCATGCGATTAAAGAAGATCATTGATTTGGAAATAAAACTTAAGACATGTCAGTTTTAAAAAAGTTATTTTCAACCAATAAGAGAGACGACAAAGAAAGAAGATAATGTATTTTAATATGCTGATGGATTTTATTTGTGTTGTCTAAGCGATAATTATTTTGTGTCTTTTATTATTTTATATTTTATTATTTTTGTTGTTTGGTTACAATCAATATTGTTCAAATTCCCTGACACATTTAGGATTACTGGAGATCACATCCAATTAAAATTAGAGTTAATTAATGTATTTAGGAACATATAATTTAATGCATTTGCATAAATACGTTTCATGACATATATAGTGGTAAATGGAAAGTTTTAATTCGGTAAAATTATAAATTGTTTATATTTTTTATTTTTTTGATTTTAATTTAAGATCAGTGTGTTTTATAAACACCAGTTTTGTTTCAAAACACCAAACAAGAATGTATAAGATATCAATTAATTATTTTTTGATATTTAAAATGGGTGGAGTATGCACTTCGGCTAATTCCCTTTTGAGCCAAAGTTGCGTATATATATTTTTCTCTAACAATGAGTCAGAAGTAGTATAATTTTTTTCTCGTTGCGTGAGGCTGATGGGCTTTGCGGGGAAATTTTAAAATTTATTATCTGTGTCTCTTCTTGTGTAAATTAACATTTTTATTGTTTTCGTGCACTTGAGAGTGACAATGAATGAATGGATGTACATGATTAGCGGGGTATACCATATTTTCTTTTCTTTTTTCTTTTCTTTATTGTTGCTAAAACCGTATCACATCATCAAGAAGCCTGACAGTCACAATGACTGCATATGGAACGAATCATGGACATTTTGTGTCAAGGTCACAGGTAATAAGAAACCAGCGCAATGAGACCGCTTGTTCAGGAGTCCCTATGGCGGGAGCTCTGATGACATTCCATGATTATGCCTCTCAAGCTGGGATGTTGAAAAAGACCAAACCTTGATCTCGCATTTTGGACTATGGTATTAGATTATGTGATGTTATTTTTTTTATTTAATCCCCTTGATAAGTGTGAGAAAGGATTGGATTTGGGAAAATGAGAATGTATTTCTTGAGAGTGTGTGTGAATGCAGGTGTGTATGTGGTCTGTGGAGTGAAGCTGAACATAGGAAAACACACAGATATAGATCTGACTCATGTTGATTGTTAGATAAATGAACTTTTACATTCAAGTTATTATACTTTTCTTGTTCGGTGAATTATATTTTGGGAAATGGGAATAAATAGTTATTTAATGTCTAGATTAGGTATTTTTGCCTACGCTCCAAGTGTGGTTCGCTGGAAGAGTGAATCTAGATAGATAAGTGTATTTTATGCTCATAAATGGCCTCCTTGGGGAATCCCTTTTGTACATTATAAAGGTATTGAGGTATTTTAGGAGTAAATACCAGAATTTTTTCTTCCCCTCTGAGCAACTAGAATGATCTAAAGGTCTTAGGCAAGGACACTGTAGCCCAGGTATAATTAGTTTAATTGCATAAGTTTGGTTTATCTTTTAGATGATCACAGGTGATATGTGATCAAAGGAAAGAATTGTTAGATTTTAATATCCTGTAAAATATAATAAATATTTTGTCTTGAAAAGCCTGTTCTTATAAAACGGGCTGTGAAATTCCCCCCTCAATTTTGTTAATGTCAATTCTGCATAGACAGTTGTTTCTTCTATAGGATATGAGCTGTGGCCGATTTCCTGTTATGTTCAGTGCAGGAAAATGTGCGCAGAAGTGGGAAGATAGGAAAAGGATTTCTTGTGAACCATATATGGTAATAAGTTAACTGAGTGGCTAAACTTTGATGTTGTAATGCATATGTACACTGATTGGCTTTAAATTCTGTGAATTTTAATAAATAGATCTGGCTTAACAAGGAAGGCTAGACTTCTCTGAAAGACCAACACAGTCTTGTGATTGATTCTTTTTGGGGGTCTCCGCCATGGCGTAGCGCAGCTCTTACTTCAGTTTTGATATATAAGAAGAAACTTGGAAAAGGTTTATGGTAATTATAATGGAAATATAGAATTTATCACACATCATGCGTATATATATATATTGCCCAGGCCAATCCCCTGGTGGAGATAGGGGGTTCATTTGAACCCCGATATCTCCAGGCATCTAGGGGGTCATGAAGGGTGTCAATAGAAAGGCCTGAGCATGGCCTTTCAAATGATACCCAACATGACCAGGTATCAATTTTAAAAAAAAACATGTATTTTTTTGTGTGTTATCTCTATTAATGCAGCAATAATGTTCACATTTCAATTATAATGTGAACGATGATGCACTAATGATTTTTTTCTATGGGGTGCGTTTGCTATAAATCACGTAATTCCCCCCTCAAAATGTAACAAGTCCCCATTTCTAATTTTTGTACAAGCGCACCCTATAGAAAACATAACCGCAAACGCTCATGTGCTAAAATGTTAAAAAAAACACTTTACACACCGCAGATGATTAAAAATTCAATTTTTATTGCTTTTTTGTCATAATATACAGGCAGGACATGACGTATACATATAAAAATTATATATTATGAATCTGCGGAGTCTGCCGGAAAGAACGATATCTAACATGATGAGCGAAAGCAGTAAAAATGAGCTGAGCACTCAGCAGTGAAATGCAGCATATTAGAGGAAGATTTAGGAGAGAAATTAACACTTCTCAGATGCAGGCACCACACCCTCAGTATAGTCTACATACATACAATGTATCAAATTC
Organism: Leptobrachium leishanense; assembly: GCA_009667805.1. Taxonomy (NCBI): domain Eukaryota; kingdom Metazoa; phylum Chordata; class Amphibia; order Anura; family Megophryidae; genus Leptobrachium; species Leptobrachium leishanense. The sequence goes on along the minus strand of CM019066.1, from coordinate 56,286,854 downwards.
ATTAGACCAGACTAAAAACACCTGTTTACCGTTTGAAAACACAGGTCATTTAGAGGTGAGAATCTTTGCACGTACACAATAGTTTTTAATTCAATATCTAATAAACCGTTGCTTAGAATATTCTGCAGTAAAGAGTCTCTTTATTTCCAGATTTTTTAGTATTTTTCAAGCATTTTTTATACTTTTTTCAAATTTTATTTTTTTTGCGAACTCGAACCGAACACGCCAAAAAGTTCTAAGTTCGCGAGCTTGCGAACAGACAAAGTTCGAATCGAACTCCGAACTGATCGAACCGAACAGCTCATCCCTACTAGCGGTTTGACGTTCTCGAAAAAATGCATTTGTTTGCCACTTGCGTTGCTCGGCCACACTTTTGTGCGACCGTTCTTTGTATGCTTTGTATGTAATTCAATATCTAATAAACCGTTGCTTATAATATTCTGCAGTAAAGAGTCTCTTTATTTACAGATTTTTTTTAAGCATTTTTTATACTTTTTTCAAAATTTTTTTTGCGAACTCGAACCGAACACGCCAAAAAGTTCTAAGTTCGCGAGCTTGCGAACAGACAAAGTTCGAATCGATCTCCGAACTGATTGAACAGCTCATCCCTACTAGCGGTTTGACGTTCTCGAAAAAATGCGTTCGTTTGCCACTTGCGTTGCGCGGCTGCACTTTTGTGCGACCGTTCTTTGTATGCTGCCCGGCATTGGACGTCATTTGCTGCTAACGTGGCCATAATTAAGTGCGGGTAAACGCACGTTATTACTGCGCTCGTCTGACCCTAGCCTTCAGGGACCCTGCGTTGAATGCTGAATTCACCGCAGGGTTGGCGAATTTGATTTTCTGAAGTACAGGGAAAGAAAGAGCACAGAAATTCCAGTGTTCTGTGAATAACCCTGATAGTGTTAACAAGCTAATACTCAGATAAATGTTTTATCACTTAAAATTATGTAAATAAACCACTGCTGTCCTATGCCGCAAGATAAAAAGGGCAAACATTGCTGCTTTACTTCCTCTGCTCCCTGGAAGAACAGAGGGCTAGACATGGACATTAGAGGGTTAAATGTGGAGAGTAGCAGGATCAATATGGAGAGATCAGAGGGTTTAATGTGGAGCTCAGAGGTTTCACTCACGTTTGGTGCTTGTAGCCCAGGTTCCCAGGCAGCCCAGGAGGAGGCTCAGGATGATGGCTTCGGTGAGGTATTTCATGTTGTGTGGCATTGAGCGGCGGGGCTGTAACGCAGCAGCTTTATAGTGAGGACGAGGAAGGTGGGCGTGTCACGGGACACTGGTTTTACTGGATTTTACCAAAATCGCTCAGTTAAACCTTATTGTTAATAAGTCTCTGCTGCTCCCAGTGAGCGTCTCCTCCCTCCAGCCCAAAAAATGTTATAATAACGAGAAAAATGCGAGTGCATCATCTTAAAACAAAAAGTAAAGTCACACATAGAAAAACACTGCGATGCGCACTGAGATTATATATATTACATAGTTATATAGGCTGAAAAAAGACATGCGTCCATCGGGTTCATACTCTCCCACATAACCTACTGCTGTTGATCCAAAAGAAGGCAAAAAACCCAGTCTGAAATATGCGACACACTGGGAAAAAATTCCTTCTTGACCCCAGATGGCGTCAGATTTCTCCTTGGATCAAGAAACTTTTACCCACATATTAAATATTATAACCCTTAATATTCTGTGTCTGCAGGAAGTCATCCAGTCGTTTTTTAAAAGTCTGTACAGACTCTGACCCAACCACCTCAACAGGCAGAGAATTCCACAGCTTTATTGTTCTCACCGTAAAATAACCCTTCCTATGCTTTAAGCTAAATTTTCTTTCTTCCAGTCTAAATGGATGACCCCTTGTCCTGTGTATAGTCCTGTTAATGAATAGGTTATCAGACAATGGTTGATAATGGCCCCGTATATATTTATATAAGGTTATCAGATCCCCTCTAAGGCGCCGTTTCTCTAAACTAAACAGGTTTAAGCTTGTTAGTCTATCCTCATAACTTAACCCTTCCATCCCCCTTATTAATTTAGTTGCCCGTCTCTGCACTTTTTCTAGCGATATAATATCTTTTTTTTAAGACCGGTGCCCAAAATTGCACGGCATATTCAAGGTGCGGCCTGACCATTGATTTATACAGAGGCAAAATTATGTTTTCATCCCGTGAGTGAACTCCCCTTTTAATGCATGCCAGTACTTTGCTGGCCTTGGCGGCTGCTGTTTGACATTGCACATTGTTACTTAGTTTGAAGTCTATGATTATTCCCAAATCCTTCTCCTGCTTGGATTTCCCTAACTCCGTACCATTTAGGGTATAAATTACTTGTGTGTTCTTCACTCCAAAGTGCATAACTTTGCATTTATCTACATTAAATTTCATCTGCCATTTAAGTGCCCAGTCCCCCAATCTATCTAAATCCCTCTGTAGTGAAGTAACATCCTGCTCACATTGTATTACTTTTCCTAGCTTTGTGTCATCTGCAAACACTGATACATGACTTTCAATGCCTATCTCAAGGTCATTTATAAATAAATTGAATAGTATTGGTCCTATAACAGACCCCTGAGGGACAACGCTTACCACTGGTGTCCATCTTGAAAATGTACCATTTATGACCACTCTCTGTACCCTATCTTTTAGCCAGTTTTCTATCCAAGAACAAGTATTTTCATCTAGACCAATTTTTCTTAATTTAAATAGTTACCTTTTGTGTGGAACACAAAAGCGCCAGCATATTCCGCAGGACAAAAATTTGTTGCAGCCACATGAATCCATAGTCGGTATGGAAGACTTCCAAATCCAGATACAGTAAAGAAATATTTACAAACTCTTTTGTGTGATGAATAAAATGGTTTTATTCCATGGTGAGCACAGGAACAGAACAACGTTTCGACCCTCACAGGTCTTTGTCAAGTCTGAACATAAAAAATATTTTGCACATAAATAGGTGAAAGCAACAGGTGTAAACAGCAATCAAGTTAATGATTCAATTATACTACAATGAGGAGACTCTTTAATACAATTAAGGCATTATAGTAATATAATCCTCTACGGCATTCAACTCCATCATATTCCGCAGCGCTGTACAATATGCACACAGTATAGACAGGGTTACAATAAATTGAACAACATTTTTATAAACCAGTACAGGAGGAAACGAGGGCCCTATTCCGTTGGAATTTACAATCTATATAGAGAGTGTGGGGGGAACAGGAAGAGAAGACTGCAAGGTGAGAGTGACGGGCTGTAAAGGTGAGAGTGACGGGCTGCAAGGTGAGAGTGACGGGCTGCAAGGTGAGAGTGACGGGCTGCAAGGTGAGAGTGACGGGCTGCAAGGGGAGAGTGACGGACTGCAAGGGGAGAGTGTCTGTGTCTGGTTATAATTAATTCTGGGGTCCCTGTCTATAGCTAGACACAGACCCCCAGAATAAATTATAGCCAGCACAGACCCCCAGATATAATTATAGCCAGACACAGGCCCCCAGAATTATTCATAGCCAGGCAGGGGCCCCCAGAATTAATTATAACCAGACATAGACCACAGGATTAATTATAACCAGAGACACAGGCCCCCAGAACTAATTATAGGCAGGGACCCCAGAATTAATTATAACCAGACACAGACCCTCTCCCCATTGCGGCCCGTCGCTCTCCTCTTGTAGTCCATCACGCTCACCTTGCAGTCCGTCACGCTCACCTTGCAGCCCGTCACTCTCACCTTGCAGCCCGTCACTCTCACCTTGCAGCCCGTCACTCTCACCTTGCAGCCTGTCACTCTCACCTTGCAGCTTGTCACTCTCACCTTTCAGTCCGTCACTCTCACCTTGCAGTCTTCTCTTCCTGTTTCTAGGAGGTACGTGACACGTTGAACCTGGGGTACATGGGCCTAGAAATGTATTTGGGAGGCACTGCAGGCCTCATGTTCTAAATTATTTCCATGCCTTCTCTTATGATGAAGTCACCCAGTGCCTGTAGGGTACACATTGTTTGTGTAATCGGTGTTACGTATGAATAATGTTATTGTCTGTCTATCGTTATGGTCTATGTGTATCTGTTGTTATCTGCAAATAGGATAACCTAGCCAGCAATCCTAATCTTTCCCAGCATCCCCTTTCAGGAATGTGTTAATATCTGTTTATGTTTAAGTAGTTTATCTGCCTTGTCAGGCCAACACTGCCCCTTTATCTCATGACTTAAACTGCAAACCTGTTTACCATCCACAACTGTCATTGTCCTGTCTTGTCTAGGAATGTTGATCAATATTTTTATCCCATTATCTGTTTTAGTCTAATTATGCCCCAAATGCTGTGAAACAGAAGCAGTAACATCAGAACTTAAGAACATGGGAAACTCACAACATTTTCTAGGAGTGGGTTTATGAAATAGTGCTGTAACATGCCAGGGTGGTATTTTCTACAGGCTGCCACGTTACCCTGGGACTGTATGTAGTTCAATAAAGGCGTTCAGTGTTGTTGCTGTTCAAAACTCCGAGATCTACAGCGTCATCTTATTTCTGGGGATGCTAGCACGGCTCTCTACGTGCACCTGTCATTAACCCCTTCACTGCCAATATAGATATCTCGGGCTTCAAAGGTACCATGCAGTGCCCCGATATCAAGATATTTCTATGTGACATGCGTCATTTGGACTTGGGGTGCATGGGCATGGAGAGGGGTTTTTGGTGCTGGCCTGAGGTTATTATTTTCATTGTCCTTTCATGTGCAGAAGGTTTGCACAATCTGTGTTAACTACTTGGCTGCTAAGGACGCATTCAGTGCGTCCTGCCAAGTGCTGCTCCTGTGCTATGGACGTGCTGAGCGCGTCCTTGCACAGGAGGCTGCAATCAGCCGGGATTCCAGCCGATTGCTGCCCCCCCCGTGTGGGCTGACATCTTGATGTCAGCCCAGCACTCCGGGACCCAGGCGGGGACAATAGAGGTCATTGCGCTAGCGCGATCACATCTATTTCAGGCACCCCCAACCCCCCGCGAGTGTAGAGGAGGTGCCTGAAAGGGAGGGGGGAGGTCCTTTGGGGCAGCGGTGAAAGGCAGGCACCATTTGGAAGGGTACAGCCTTCACGATTCGGCGTCGAAAAGCACCGGATCGTGATCCTTTTCCGGAGGTGGCCGACATCTTGGATGTCAGCCAAGCTTACGGGAACTCCCCCTGATGACTGGCGTCATCGTGCATAGCGTGATGACGTCAGTTTTGGAGTTAACCCCTAGGTGCCACCAATGGTGGAGATAGGGGATTCCAATGAACCCTCTATCTCCCGATCCTTGGCAGCTAGGGGTTAATGTTTGTAATCGGTGGATTGGCCAGAGCATGGCCTTTCCAGCAATACCAAACATGACCTTGGTAAAAGTTTTAAAAAATATATATTTTAAAAATAATAATAATCAAAAAAAAATTTTTTTGTTTGTTTTGGTTTTGTTAATGCAGCAATTTTGTTCCCATTTAATTTATAATGTGAACAATGATGCAGCACTAACGATTTTTGTATGGGTTGCGTTTGTTAAAAATAGCGAAATTTTCCCCCCAAAAAATTTAACAAATCCCCATTTCTAATTTTTTTAACAAGCGCAACTCATAGAAAATATAAATGCAAACGCTCACATGTTAAAATGTGAAAAAAAAACACTTTACACGTTGTAAATTATTGAAAATTCTAATTTCATTGCATTTTTTGTTATAATATACAGACAGGACATGACGTATACATATAATAATGATATATTATGAATCTGCCGAGTCTGCCGGAAAGAACAATATATAATATGTCTGGGTCATATAATAAAATAAGGCTTCAAAACGCGTTTAAACATGATGAGCGAAACCGATAAAAATTAGCCCAGCACAGAGGCGAGAAAAGGCTCAGCAGCGAAAGGGTTAAGGACCGGGACACAGAGAGCCTGCTAGCACCCCCAGAAATAAGACCAGGCTGTAGATCTGAGGTCTTTCAGGGTTACAATGGAACTGGTTTAGTTAGGGACACACACATGTATTTAAGGTCACACATGACCTTTACATACACAAACCCCCCCTAGAAACCACTGGGGGACCTAATTACACTGAAACAGATAATTGGACAAACATTTGCCTTTTGGAATGTGAAACAGAATTACATTAGGAAAAAAGTGTCATCTGCGCTCGTTTCTATGTGTTCCTTGTACAACAAAACACTATGAGGTTATAGTTTGTTTCAATGGCCATTGCAACCGGTTTCGCTCATCATGTTTAAATGCGATTTGAAGTCACATTTTATTAATTGACCCAGACATATTATATATCGTTCTTTCCGTCAGACCCGGCAGATTCATAATATATCATTTTTATATGTATACGTTATGTCCTGTCTGTATATTATAACATAAAATACAATAAAATTAAAATTTTCAATAATTTACAAGGTGTAAAGTGGTTTTTTTCACATTTTAACATGCGAGCGTTTGCGGTTATATTTTCTATGAGTTGCGCTTGTTAAAAAAATTAGAAACGGGGAATCGTTACTTTTTTTGGGGAAAATTACGTGATTTTTGGCAAACGCCCCCCCATAGAAAAAATCGTTAATGCAGCATCAATGTTCACATTATAATTGAAATGGGAACAATATTGCCGCATTAATAAAACAAAACAAAACAAAAAAATTGTAATTTTGTTTTTAAATTTATTATTTTTTTTATTTTATTTTTATTGAATTTTTTTTAACTGTACATAGCCATGCTCTGGCCGTTCCAATGATGTCAAACATTAACCCCTAGCAGTCATGGATCGGGAGATAGGGGGTTCAATGCAACCCCCTATCTCCACCATAGGTGGCAGCTAGGGGTTAATTGTGGGACAGGCGCCATCGCGCTGTGCGCGATGACGTCAGTCATTAGGGGGATATCCTGGAAGCTTGGCCAGCTCCGGGAGGGGACCGCAATACGGCACATGTTAGCGCCATATCGCGATCCAGCCCCCTAGGGGTTAAAGACAGCCGCCGCTTGGAAGGGCAGGCTGTGCCCTTCCAAGCGGTGTCTGCCTTTACTGGCTGGCCTGCACAGATGGGGAGGGGGAGAGGTCCGAAGGACCTCCCCCCCTTCCCTTCAGGCACCTTCCTCACAATGGCAGGGGGGTGCCTGAAATAGACGTCATCGTGCATGCGCGATGACGTCTATTGTGCCCGCCAGGGTCCCAGAGGCTGGGCTGACAGCAATGATGTCAGCCCGCACCGGGGGGCCGCCGCGATCAGCCGGAATCCTTGCCGATCGTCGCTGCTAAGGGAGGAAGCTTTAAGCGCGTCCTCCGCAGCGACGTGGCCATGCGGCAGGACGCGCTGAGCGCGTCCACCGCATGGAAAGGGTTAATCTTCATCTAAGGACTGGAGTGAGACACGGGAGTCTGCCTGGGGAGAACATGGGGGGTCTTGCAAGGAAGTGACATAGTAAGATGTGACCCTGTCGGGGTACAGAAATCTGTCACACTCTATATGCTGAACTGCAGCCCAAAAGCAAGTTTAATTCCCAGAGAGGTAAAACTGTAAAATCAGCTGCTGAATGCTCTGAAATATTGGGCTTTCAGCAGCCGATGCAGCGAGAAATAGAAGAAAATAGACCAGTCGCTCAAATGGCTGTAGCTCAATTTGGCAGAAGAAGATGTCATCTTCTGGTCAAAATAGGTTATTTACACTAAAAGGTCCAATGGGAATAAACTCAAATATTTCATACTTTATAATTAATTACAAATGATTTTACAAAAAAAACTGGATTCTGACAATGTGTTTTTGGAAAATCACTTGGTTGTAAATGGGTTAAGCTTTGTCTGAGGACTGGAGAAAGGCACAAAAGCCTGCTGGGGACAGCACAGCGGTCCGGCAAGGAAGCGGCATTAACAGATGTGACCCAGGCAGTGTACGGAGATCTGTTCCATGTATAATCTCAGTATGCATTGCTGTGTTGCGCTATGTGTGTCTTTATGTTTCGTGTTATGTAGACACAATCACAGTTTTCCATTTGTATTGGACTTTACACATTGTCTCCTGGGGATCCATATATATATAATCTCAGTATGTATTGTGTTGTGCTATGTATGTGCGTCTCTAGGTTTTGTGTTATGTTCATACTATGTGTGTGCTCCTCCCACTTGATTCTTTCACGCTTGTGTCGAGACGTCCAAAAAACTGAGGGAATTCACGAGCTCGTAGTATGCAAGGCTCCGAAAACATGGACGATTGGATAACACAGGCGCGTAAGATACAACGAGGAGGAGCACACATGGTATGAACACGCAGTTCGCACAGCTGTTGCATGTGCAGCAAGAACCGGAAGATGCTGAACCATCACACATGAGACGTTTGGACGGCGATCACATTAGGAGAGGTGGTATTTACAGGCAGAGTGTTGAAGCAAGACTTCCTGACTGAGGAAGCCAGAACCTAATCTGGTGAAAAGTGTCTCAGAGACCTCTTGGACTCCACAGGGAACCTTTTGGAAAGCCCATTTATATTTGTATTTATTGATTTTATTACCGTAGATACTCGAGTATAACGCGACCCGAATATAATGCGATGGATAGAGATTTATTATGGAAATGAGAGAATACTCAAGACTCGAATATAACGCGAGGAGCAAAATTATAAAAGTATACTGTACCGGTAGGCATTTAAAATCCTTCGTGGTTCTCTTGACATAGGATATTCATAATGTGAGGAGAATCGCGCAGCGCATCTGCAGTGACGTCAGGACGGGGCAACAATGGGGTGGGGCTGGCTATTGGTGGACGACGCAGTGGATGAGCCTGCCTGCTGGAGCCAGGTGTCAGAAAACAACACCTCCCGGCGTGCTGCGGGGAGCAAGGGTGCAACCGTACCCTCTGGGTGTGATGGATCCCACCTTCCGAATCTGGGAGTTCCTGAAGGGTTTGTGGGTGTCAGGGAGCCCGCATTTTCTTCAGGGAGACTACCGGAACTTCCAGGAGACTTGGGAACCCTTAGCAAGTCAAGTGTTTTTTCTTTTTTTTACACTCAATGCAGATGTCTCGAATATAACGCGACCCATTCAATTTTAAGGTACATTTTTGTTACCAAATTCTAGCGGTATACTCAAGTATCTACAGTAGTTTTTTATGTATATTAAATACCTGTTTTTTAATATAGTTTCAGCCTCTGTTGCGCTTTCCTCACTTATTGCATATATATTATCCCAGCCCTTACCTGCGCTGCTGCCGCACGTTGGGGCCTCGATGAGGTACCACCAGCAGGTGGATAGTGAGGAAACCTGAGCCCGGATAGAAGATTCTCAAGCAGAAAAGGTGATCAGTTGGGGAGTGGGGAAACCTCTGATACTGGTAGACTGCAGATCTTACTGAGCCAAATTTGCCAAAAGGCTCAGAATCAGGTGATTCTGGAATTAATAGACCATATTCATCCAGTAGAAGCTGTTTTATGTCAATATGCGGGAGGGGTGGGGTCGCCCCTATTCCCCGATGGGGCGGCTGCAACCACCAAATGCATCCAGACCAACAACATGTGTGAAACAGTTAGGCCCGACCCCACCCCTCCTGCACTATGTAGATTTCAATGTACTTCCAGCCAGGTCATCCCTGCAGCAAGACTCCGCTCCGTGTATTTGTTTTGATCCCAAAGTGGATTTTGTTTCTGGGGAGCATAAATAAAGGCCCACCAGTCTACCTCATGTTTGACAAGCAGCTTGAGCAGGTATGGTTTGCTATGCAGCAGCCTGTGGTTTCATTTTGGTTAGGACTCGCCCTTATAGAGGTGTCTTGACGCTGGTGGGCGAGCTATTCTTATAATGGCCATTGATAAGAAACCAAACCTTTAATTGTGTTTAGTTTCACACGCTATAATTGGAATAAGCGCAGATGACATTTTTTTCTTTGTTTTATGACAATATTTGCAGTTTTGCTCTATATGTTCTTCTTTCTTTTCCATTTTTCGCATGATGGAATGAGGAATATTCTACATGCCATGTAAGTGTTTATTCTGTATCTACAGTCAGGTCCAGAAATATTGGGACATGGACACAATTGTAACATCTTTGGCTCTATACCCCACCACAATGGAGTTGGAATGAAACAACCACAATGTGCTTTAACTGCAGACTGTCAGCTTTAATTTGAGGGTATGTACATCCAACTCGGGTGAACGGTGTAGGACTTACAGCAGTTTGCAGATGTGCCTCCCACTTGTTAAGGGACCAAAGGTAATGGGACAGTTGGCTTCTCAGCTGTTCCATAGCCAGGTGTGTGATATTCCCTCATTACCCCAATTACAATGTGCAGATAAAAGGCCCAGAGTTCATTTCAAGTGTGCTATTTGCATTTGGAATCTGTTGCTGTCAACTCTCAAGATGAGATCCAAAGAGCTGTCACTATCAGTGAAGCAAGGCATCATTAGGCTGAAGAAACAAAACAAACCCATCCGAGAGATAGCAAGAACATTAGGCGTGACCAAAACAACTGTTTGGAACATTCTCAAAAAGAAGGAACGCTCCGGTGAGCTCAGCAACACCAAAAGACCTGGGAGACCACGGAAAACAACTGTGGTGGATGACCGAAGAATTCTTTCCCTGGTGAAGAAAACACCCTTCATAACAGTTGGCCAGATCAAGAACACTCTCCAGGAGGTAGGTGTATGTGTGTCAAAGTCAACAATCAAGAGAAGACTTCACCAGAGTGAATACAGAGGGTTCACCCTAGGGATGAGCTGTTCGGTTCAGACGGTTCGGAGTTCGCATCGAACATAGCCTGTTCGTTTGTTCGCGAACTCCGAACATTTCCTGGTGTTCGCCGCGTGTTCGCCCACAATGCACCACAATGGACCACAATGCACTTTCCCACTGGCCTGAAGCTCATAATTGGCTACAGCCTTGCACCTGACCACAGGTCTGGTGCAAGACAGGTTCAACACTATGCCAATCACGGCTCAGAGTCCTGATTGGGCAAATTTTGCCCAATCATGGGCTCACAGAGCTAAGTCCCGCAGCACACTATATAAGGTTTCCACGCAGCGCTTCTGCACACATTTGAGAGGAGATTTCAGAGGAGATAGTTGTTCTGTGTTCTTACTGCCGGTCTGCCACGCTACTGGGGGGGTCTCATTTCTACCAAATATCTGGGAATTGAGGTGATCTGTCTCTTGTCACTGCCAGCAAGTATTTTGGGGTCACTAATTTCTACAAAACATTTAGGGATTGAGGTGATCTGTGTCTTGTCACACAGCCAGTGCCACGCATTATTTTGGGGGGTCACTAATTTTTACTAAATATCTGGGAATTGAGGTGATCTGTCTCTTGTCACTGCCAGCAAGTATTTTGGGGGTCACTAATTTCTACAAAATATTTGGGAATTGTTATAATCCGTGTGTTCTCACTGGCTGCCACCCATCAAGGGGTCTCACTCATTTATATGAGGTTTCTGAGATTTGTAATCTATGGCTTATCACTGCCACCCATCAGGGGGCCCCACATACTTCTAGCAGATTTATGCGAATAGTAATTTGTGTCTTCTCACTGCCATCCATCAGGGGTCCCACATACTTCTAGCAGATTTATGCGAATTGTAATCTGTGGCTTCTCACTGCCACCCATCAGGGGGTCACACTGATTTATAGGAGGGAATTGTAATCTGTGTCTTGTCACTGGCTGCCAGCTATCAGGGTATCTCACTGAGTTATACCAGAGTTCTGTAAACCTTTAATCTTTATAACAGAGTTGAATAAGAGTTCTGTATATATTTAATCTATATATCACTCACCATGTCTGAAAGAACAAAAAGGACAGACAGACGCTCCCAGACACAGATAAGAGGGAAAGCAGCCCCTATGTTGGGAGGCTGTGCCTCTGGTCGTGGTGCATCCTCTGCAGGGGCACGCTTGTCCTTTTTAACTGGTGCTGGCCGTCTTCTTAAGCAGCAGCAACATACAGAGGATTTGGTGGATTGGCTAACCAGGCCATCCTCATCCTCCGAGTCCTCTGCCAGCCAGGCTTGTAGTGTTTTACAGTCCACCTCAGCTGCCAAAGCATCTAATGCGTCCTCCATGTCCACAGCTACTCCTGCCGTAGCCTCGCTATCACACACGGAGGAGTCAGCTGAATTGTTTGACTACAATGACAGTGACATGCTGCTTGAGGATGCGCAGCAAGTACAGAGCTCTGATTCAATCTCTGAGGTTGAGGAAGGGAATATAATCAACCTAGAGGAAGGGGGTGCCAGTGATGACACACAAATAACTGGCACTCATGTTGCCCCAACAGCTGCAGCATACTGCCAAGTTGGCTCCAGTGATGAGGAGATAGGGGGTGAAGATGACATTGATGATGAGGTCACTGACGCCACATGGGCGCCAGATCGAACAGAGGAATTAAGTGAGGAGGAGGAGGTGGAGGCACAGCAAACACGAGGCACAAAATCCTCTATGACAAACAGTAGCACTAGCCAGTCCAAGGCATCAGATGTCAGAGCTGTTCCGGTGCAGAGCGCTGTTGTCTCAAAGCACACATGCAGGAACTCTGCTGTCTGGGAGTTCTTTAAGAAATGTGCAGCAGAGCCCACCATTGCTATTTGTAATCTATGTCAGATGAGGCTTAAGCGTGGGAAAGACACAGGACACTTGGGTACCACGTGCTTGAAGCGACATATGACCTCCTGCCACACATCCAGTTAGCGCAAAACTTTGCGTAGGTCCTCCTCCTCCTCATCTGTCTCTACCCCCACTGTAAGTCCTGCCATGTCATTGACTACAACCTCCACTGACAGGGATGATGCTACAGTAATGGATGTAACAGGTCCTTCCTCACAATGTGACAACATCCCATCAGCTAAAGATTTACGCAGTCAGATTACATTGCCGCTGCTGCTGCAGTGTAAGAAAAAATATAGTCCCAACCATCCCCAAGCACAGCGTCTAAATGCCAGCTTAGCAAAATTACTCGCATTGCAACTGCTGCCTTTCTAGCTGGTGGACTCTGCTCCCTTCCGTGAATTTGCTGAATGTTCCAAAATGCCATTACTTTTCACGCAAGGCCATTCCAGCACTATACCAGCACTGGAAGACAATGTTATCGAGTCATTGGGAAAGGCAGTCAGCAGCAAGGTGCATGTGACTTTAGACACGTGGTCCAGTAAGCATGGACAGGGTTGTTACATTTCCTTAATGGCACACTGGGTAACTCTGATTGCAGCTGGGAGGGTTGCAAGACGGGGGTCTGTGCTGGAGCTTGTTCATCCACCATGCCTCCAGAAAGCTGCTTGTAGGAGGTCTGTCTGCTCCACCACCACCACCACCTCTCCCTCTTCCTCCTCCTCCTTCTGTGTCTCTGGCGAAGTGGCAGTTAAACCGATGCCTGACAGGGTCTACGCAATGGCTCAAGCAAAAAGAAGCCATACTGTGCTTGAGCTGGTTTATTTAGGGGACAGGAGCCACACCGGGCCAGAAATTCTGTCAGCTCTGCATGGCCAGGAGCAGAGATGGTTAACACCATGCCAGCTTCAGCTGGGAATGATCATCTGTGATAATGGCAGCAACCTTCTCCCCGCCCTACGCAAGGGTAAATTGACGCATGTAATATGCCTAGCACATGTCCTAAATCTAGTGGTACAGCGTTTCCTAACCAAGTACCCAGGGCTGGCAGAGCTTCTCAGCCAGGCCAGAAAAGTCTGCAGCCACTTCAGACGGTCATTCCCAGCAAGCGTTCGCCTGGCAGAAATTCAAAGAGAATTCCACCTTCCCACAAACCGTCTGATCTGTGACATGCCCACAAGGTGGAACTCGACATTAGCAATGATGCAGTGTCTGCACAAGCAGCAGAGGGCCATCAACGAGTACCTGTGTGAGTATGGCACAAGGACAGGTACAGGTCAACTTGGTTCCCCCCCGCAGTGGCTGATTATCAAGGATGCATGCACTGTACTGTCACCATTTGAGGAGGCAGTAAGGATGGTGATGAAAGAAATGGTAAGCGCCCACACAATGCCACCCGAATGCCCAGCTGTCACGTCTCGGCCTTGCCCCCTGCTGGTGGTAGCAGGGATTCCTGTTGTTTTGTTTTCAGCCTGCAGGCCATCTGTTGGGCTAATTGGTCTGCAGGTCACATGACCTGTTCTGCCCTATAAGTACGACCAGGATTCCCCTTGATCCTTGGACCAGGATAGTCTTTCTTGCCTAGCCCCTGTATGCTGGTTTACTTTGATTTGTTGTGTATGACCTCTGGCTCATGTATTTAGGATCCCTCTCTTGTCTGACCCCTCTAGTATGATATTCCGTGTATGACCTTTGGCTCTTGTATTTGGATCTCTCTTCTGTCTGTCCCCTGTACTGTACCGTGCTTAGGAATCTGTATGTCTGCATTCATCGTATGTTTGGTTTATGTTTTGTTTGTCATGCAGGCCTAGCCTAGTTAGTATCTCGAGACCACCTTTCAAGGATCTCAGTCAGGGCTTAGGGATCTTTCTAGTTTCTGTTAATATCTTGGTTTGTTCCCTGGAAGCTGTATACCTGTCCTTAAGGCTTCATCTCTGCAGATTGGGGGTTCCCCCTCACCCTATAGGGGGCTCCCCGTTACATTATCCTGGTCCCAGAATAGAAGCTGGCAGGTATGTCTCATATGTATGAAGCTATATTGAACTTGGTGCTTGCTATGCTGAAAGAGCTGCAGAGGTTAATGGAGGCTCTGAGCCTATCACCTGCTGCAGCTAACGATGCAGCACCACCCTGCACTACTTGCAAATCCATGTATGAGAAGGAAAGACGCAGGTTGTATGGTCTCTGTTTTTATTGTGCAGATCCTAATCACACTATTGAACATTGTGTATTAAAACCTGTTAAGCAATGGCAGGGGAACCATATATCCAGGTATCGCTATGGAGGTTCTGGTGTGTCCTCCATAGGCATCCAGACTGGCAGAATAGCCACCTCAAATCTGGTGAATCATGGGATCACTATGCCCTCGTCTCCCAGTGAGGTTTCAGTGTCTCCGGTTGGGAATGCTATGCCAGCCATGTCTGTATCCACTAGTACGCTGCCAGCCATGTCTGTATCCACTGGCATGCTGCCAGCCATGTCTGTATTCACTGGCACGCTACCAGCCATGTCTGTATTCACTGGCACGCTACCAGCTATGTCTGTATCCACTGGCACGCTGCCAGCCATGTCTATATCCACTGGAACACTGCCAGCCAGGTCTATATCCACTGGCACGCTGCCAGCTATGCCTGTTCCCACTGGCAATGAAATGCCAGCCATGTCTGTATCTACTGACACGATGCCAGCCATGTCTGCTTCCCCTGGCACGATGTCAGCCATGTCTGTATCCACTGGCACGATGCCAGCCATGTCTGTATCCACTGGCTTGCTGCCAGCCATGTCTGTATCCACTGGCACGCTGCCAGCCATGCCTGTTTCCACTGGCAATGAAATGCCAGCCATGTCTGTATCTATTGGCACGATGCCAGCCATGTCTATCTACTGGCACGCTGCCAGCCATGCCTGTTCCCACTGGCAATGAAATGCCAGCCATGTCTGTATCTATTGGCACGATGCCAGCCATGCCTGTTCCCACTGGCAATGAAATGCCAGCCATGTCTGTATCTATTGGCACGATGCCAGCCATGTCTGTATCTACTGGCACGATGCCAGCCATGTCTGTATCTACTGGCACGATGCCAGCCATGTCTGTATCTACTGGCACGATGCCAGCCATGTCTGTATCCACTGCATGATGCCAGCCATGTCTGTATCCACTGGCACGCTGCCAGCCATGCCTGTTCTCACTGGTAATGAAAAGCCAGCCATGCCTGTTCCCACTGGCAATGAAATGCCAGCCATGTCTGTATCCACTGGCACGCTGCCAGCCATGTCTGTATCTACTGGTACAATGCCAGCCATGTCTGTATCCACCGGCACGATGCCAGCCATGTCTGTATCCACCGGCACGATGCCAGCCATGTCTGTATCCACTGGCATGATGCCAGCCATGTCTGTATCCACTGGCACGCTGCCAGCCATGTCTGTATCCACCGGCACGATGCCAGCCATGTCTGTATCCACCGGCACGATGCCAGCCATGTCTGTATCCACTGGCACGATGCCAGCCATGTCTGTATCCACTGGCACGATGCCAGCCATGTCTGTATCCACTGGCATGATGCCAGCCATGTCTGTATCCACTGGCACGATTCCAGCCATGCCTGTTCTCACTGGTAATGAAAAGCCAGCCATGCCTGTTCCCACTGGCAATGAAATGCCAGCCATGTCTGTATCTACTGGCACGAAGCCAGCCATGTCTGTATCCACTGGCACGCTGCCAGCCATGCCTGTTCTCACTGGTAATGAAAAGCCAGCCATGCCTGTTCCCACTGGCAATGAAATGCCAGCCATGTCTGTATCCACTGGCACGCTGCCAGCCATGCCTGTTCTTACTGGTAATGAAAAGCCAGCCATGCCTGTTCCCACTGGCAATGAGATGCCAGCCATGTCTGTATCTACTGGCACGAAGCCAGTCATGTCTGTATCCACCGGCACGATGCCAGCCATGCCTGTTCTTACTGGTAATGAAAAGCCAGCCATGCCTGTTCCCACTGGCAATGAGATGCCAGCCATGTCTGTATCTACTGGCACGCTGCCAGCCATGCCTGTTCTCACTGGTAATGAAAAGCCAGCCATGCCTGTTCCCACTGGCAATGAAATGCCAGCCATGTCTGTCTGTATCCACTGGCACGCTGCCAGCCATGCCTGTTATCACTGGTAATGAAAAGCCAGCCATGCCTGTTCTCACTGGTAATGAAAAGCCAGCCATGCCTGTTCCCACTGGCAATGAAGTGCCAGCCATGTCTGTATCTACTGGCATGAAGCCAGCCATGTCTGTATCCACTGGCACGAAGCCAGCCATGTCTGTATCCACTGGCACGAAGCCAGCCATGTCTGTATCCACTGGCACGAAGCCAGCCATGTCTGTATCCACTGGCATGAAGCCAGCCATGTCTGTATCCACTGGCACAAAGCCAGCCATGTCTGTATCCACTGGCACAAAGCCAGCCATGTCTGTATCCACTGGCACAAAGCCAGCCATGTCTGCTTCCCCTGGCACGAAGCCAGCCATGTCTGTATCCACTGGCACGAAGCCAGCCATGTCGGGTACTGACAATATGTCATTCGTGATGCCTGAGGCTGGTACCTTGCCAGTGGTGTCCGGGACAAGCTGTACGTCAGCAATGACAGCTGTACCCAGGTTAGACGAGACAGCTGTGACCACGTTTTGTTATGAGGCCGATGTGCCTGGATTGGCACATGAGACCACTGTGCCCTTGCCCCACAGTGAGTCCAGTGTTGTCCCCACCATTGTCAAGCCTTGTGAGGTGGTCACAAAGTCTAAGAGAAGACAAGAAAAGGTGATCAACCCTAGCCAATCTGGTTCTGAAACTGCCACACTTTGTTCTGGTTCCATTGATACTACACCCTCTGAGTCCGAGGTTGCCTTACTCCGCACAGTAATCAGGGAAATTCAGCAAGCTGGTGGTTTAAAGGGTATTGAGATCCCTAAATCACATTGTGTTCCCACGGAATATATACGGACGCCTTCTGGCTTTTGGATGCGTGAGAGGCACTGGGTAGTGCTCCAGAGACACCCTGACATTCTGAAAGGGCTGTTGGAAGACTCTGATTCAGATGATCCACAATATACTCCTCCTGGGGAGAGGTGTAAGACTGTTGTGGCGCCAACTGTACCATGTCCTGGTGATGTCCCATATCCCAAGAGTGTACCAGTCATGCACACACCCTGTATCGGTCGGGGCCACGTTTAATGGCAAGGTCATTGTCTCTGGGGTAGACAGTAAGTCCACTGTGTCTAGTGGTTCCACTGTGGGTTGTAATATACAATCTCGGGGCACGACTACCGTCACTGGATCTGGCAGTACCTCTAATACCTCTATGTACCATAGTGTGGACGGAACTCCTAGATCACGGTCCAGGAGACGCAAGAGGACTAACCATAAACAACCTGGGACTGATGATTCACTCCGTTCAAGGTCCAAGGTACTCATGCCGTCGGACCCTCAGGTACGAGACCCTAGCCCGGTTGCCGAGGGTTGTGTACGGGCCTCTAATGGTGCAGTGATCTGCAGAGAGGACCTGGAGGTTTATGAAAGAGCTTTGCTTGCTCAGGCACAAACTGACTTCTCTGAGTCTGAGCGGGATTCCAATGGGTACTGGTGACTGGTCTTATCCGTTTTCATGCCATCCATGTTTTCTTTCTTGGGTGCCCAGGAGGTCACCCGTAAGGGAGGGGGTTATGTCACGTCTCGGCCTTGCCCCCTGCTGGTGGTAGCAGGGATTCCTGTTGTTTTGTTTTCAGCCTGCAGGCCATCTGTTGGGCTAATTGGTCTGCAGGTCACATGACCTGTTCTGCCCTATAAGTACGACCAGGATTCCCCTTGATCCTTGGACCAGGATAGTCTTTCTTGCCTAGCCCCTGTATGCTGGTTTACTTTGATTTGCTGTGTATGACCTCTGGCTCATGTATTTAGGATCCCTCTCTTGTCTGACCCCTCTAGTATGATTATTCTGTGTATGACCTTTGGCTCTTGTATTTGGATCTCTCTTCTGTCTGTCCCCTGTACTGTACCGTGCTTAGGAATCTGTATGTCTGCATTCATCGTATGTTTGGTTTATGTTTTGTATCTCGAGACCATCTTTCAAGGATCTCAGTCAGGGCTTAGGGATCTTTCTAGTTTCTGTTAATATCTTGGTTTGTTCCCTGGAATCTGTATACCTGCATTTATTGTCTGTCTGGTTTATGTTTTATTCATCTTGCAAACCTAGCCTAGGTAGTATTTCGAGACCATCTTTCAAGGATCTCAGTCAGGGCTTAGGGATCTTTCTAGTTTCTGTTAATATCTTGGTTTGTTCCCTGGAAGCTGTATACCTGTCCTTAAGGCTTCATCTCTGCAGATTGGGGGTTCCCCCTCACCCTATAGGGGGCTCCCCGTTACACCAGCAAACCGGACAGATAGTGGTTTCTCCCAAACCAGAACAAACAATTATAAGGAATACATATCTGGTCTGCGCGATGTAAAAAACGCGAGGGAACTCGGACGGTTTCTCAAATGACGTTGCCAACCATATTCGATGGTAGAAGAGGCATGTAAAAAAAACACAATTTAAGTGCAGAGAGACGACACCGATTTAAAGCATAAACAGTGTCTTTCAGTTATTAACTCACAAACAAAGAGCTTATCACTGGCTCTGAGTGGATCGGTGCTTTTGGATTATTTTTCTTCAATAGCTTCTCAGGAAACCCAATCCTTGGTAGTAGTTTCTCATAACATCCATAGGAATTTGGGAAAGAGAGAAGGCACAATCTTGTGTGTATCTGACAAAAAATGTCACATATATATATATCAGCTACAAGTGCAAACTCACATGTGGTGGAGCTATTCCCAGCTCAGATCGATAAGCATATGGATTTCATTTGGTCAAACTCAATAAACACCAAATTCATGGAATGGTGGCTCTTTAAAAAATTTAATAAATGATAAAATCAAATAAAATGAAATAAAATACAGCCAGAACGCGTTTCGCCATCGGCACACGGCTTCATCAGCTGGAACATTGATAATAGAACCAGAATGCATGTTTACGGTTTACGGTCGGCGTGCGTTTCCAGCCTCTTTATCGAAGTTTCCGCATATTGTTTGGACCTCGGCGCCATCTTTCGCAGAAGCATAAGGGACTTCCGCGTTCCACCATGCGTTTCACAGTCCTATGTCCGGGACTCGGATGTACCCAGCATCTCCGCAGGAATATCAAGTATCATCCGGTACTTCAAAGTCCGCAATATTGTCTACGGTCAAAGGACAATCAATACCACATACAAGGGAATACATATGTCTAACATTATATTCTCCCAACCACTGAGGAGGAAGTCAATTCCTTATTGTCCTCCTCACATCTCACCACGTGCCCGCTCGACCCCATTCCCTCACATCTAATTCCTCCCCTCTCCTCCTCCCTCACCCCTGCTCTCACACACATCTTCAACCTATCTCTCTCCACTGGCTCCTTTCCATCCGCCTTCAAACACGCGCTAGTTACCCCTTTACTAAAGAAACCATCCCTAGACACCAACTCTCCATCCAACTACCGCCCTGTATCCCTGCTTCCCTTCACATCAAAGCTCTTAGAAAAACTAGTCTTAAACCGCCTCTCCCCTCTTCCTGTCCTCCAATTCCCTACTTGACCCCCTGCAATCTGGCTTCCGTCCGCTACACTCAACTGAAACTGCCCTCACCAAAGTCACCAACGACCTCCTAACTGCTAAAAAACACGGCCACTATTCTATTCTCATCCTGCTTGACCTCTCGGCTGCTTTTGACACTGTTGACCACCCCCTCCTTCTACAGACCCTCAACTCTCTGGGTCTCGGTGACACTGCACTTGCTTGGGTTGACTCCTATTTATCCAACAGGTCCTTCTGTGTGTCCTTTGCTGGTAACTCCTCCTCTCATTGCCTCGATCTGTTGGTGTACCTCAAGGCTCTGTCCTTGGTCCTCTGCTCTTTTCCATCTACACCTCCTCCCTGGGCAAAATCATCAACAGCTTTGGCTTTAATTACCACCTCTACGCTGATGACACTCAGATCTACCTCTCTACCCCTGATCTCTCTCCCCCTGTCCTTTCAAAAGTCAGTGACTGTTTATCTGGCATCTCCTCCTGGATGGCCTCCCACCACCTAAAGATCAACATGTCAAAGACTGAGCTCCTACTTATTCCTCCCTCTAATGCCTCCCCACCTCCTGACTTCTCTATCACGGTGGAGGGTATCACCATCTCCCCATCAAACCAAGTTCGCTGTCTTGGAGTTACACTGGACTCTGCTCTTTCCTTCATCCCCCACATCAAGTCTCTTTCCTCCTCCTGCCGATACCAACTGCGTAATATTTCCAGAATTCGGCCATTTCTTACCGCTGTCACCACAAAACAACTCATACACGCCCTGGTAATCTCCCGACTCGACTATTGCAATAATCTCTTAACTGGCCTCCCTCTGTCCCGCCTCTCCCCCCTACAATCCATCCTGAACGCCTCTGCCAGGCTTGATGGTTGCGTCAGTGAGTTGGGTGGTAGGCTTCCCTAAATAGGAATGTTTTCAGGGAGCGTTTGAAGGAAGAGAAGTTAGGGGAAAGTCTGACAGCACGAGGGAGAGCGTTCCAGAGAGTGGGGGCTGCGCGTGAGAAATCCTGCAGTCTATCATGGGAAGAGGTGATGCGGGGAGAAGCTAGGCGCAGGTCACTGTTTGACCTTAGGGAGCGGGCTGGGGTGTATTTGGTGATTAGTGAGGACAGGTAGTGGGGCGCTGAGTTAGTGAGGGTTTTGTAGGTAAGGATAAGGATTTTGAACTTATTCTGCAGTGGATGGGGAGCCAGTGAAGGGACTCGCAGAGGGGAGCGGCAGAGACAGAGCGGCGGGTGAGGTGAATTACCTCACCCGCCGCTCTGTCTCTGCCGCTCCCCTCTGCGAGTCCCTTCACTGGCTCCCCATCCACTGCAGAATTAAGTTCAAAATCCTTATCCTTACCTACAAAACCCTCACTAACTCAGCGCCCCACTACCTGTCCTCACTAATCACCAAATACACCCCAGCCCGCTCCCTAAGGTCAAACAGTGACCTGCGCCTAGCTTCTCCCCGCATCACCTCTTCCCATGATAGACTGCAGGATTTCTCACGCGCAGCCCCCACTCTCTGGAACGCTCTCCCTCGTGCTGTCAGACTTTCCCCTAACTTCTCTTCCTTCAAACGCTCCCTGAAAACATTCCTATTTAGGGAAGCCTACCACCCAACTCACTGACGCAACCATCAATCACTCTCACCTTACAGTCCTCTCCTCCTGTTTCCAACCCCAACCCTCCTAGATTGTGAGTTCCTACGGGAATAGGGCCCTCATCTCCTCCTGTACTGTCTGTCAAATGTTGTTCAATGTATTGTAACCCTGTCTGTACTGTGCTTATTGTACAGCGCTGCGGAATATGCTGGCGCTTTATAAATAATAATAATAATAATAATAATGGTTGGCAACGCCATTTGAGAAACCGTCCGAGTTCCCTCGCGGTTTTTACATCGCGCAGACCAGATAATAATTGTTTGTTCTGGTTTGGGAGAAACCACTATCTGTCCGGTTTGCTGGGCATTCGGGTGGCATTATGTGGGCGCTTACCATTTCTTTCAACACATTTATTTCCAGTATAGTAAATTCTCCCATTGGTAATACAGCTGCCCCACTATGTCTCTGTCCAATTTCAGAAATAGAGTTGGCACAAATGTTGAGGCTATGTTTGGCAACAACATTCTAACCGTACCATTACAAGAGCCAGAGAATGGCATAAACAGAAAACCACTGGTTGATCTCGAGAAATTTAATAAAAGAGATCAAGCTAAAACTAGAGATAGCTACTTTAGAAAAATATAAAAAAGATAAAATCACACCTAGGGGTTTAAGGTTCCAAAAAACACCTTCCTCTGAGAAGGATGATTCAGAATTTACTAAAGGTTGGAATGCGATGCTAGAAAGCTTTGCGGTATCGATGATGGATTATATTATTCAAAAAAAGAAAGAAAAACTCCCTACAATAAATGTCCATATAGAACAACTCTCCAGACAGATAGATCAAGAACAATCCCTAGACAATGTATTTGAGATCAATAAAACTCTAGAAGAAAAACTAGATAAAATAGAGAAAGAAATACTTTTCACCAAAAAAAAGAAGTATGAAAGAGACATAGAGGATTATAGGAGAGGTAATGTCCATAGG
This sequence comes from Leptobrachium leishanense, assembly GCA_009667805.1. NCBI lineage: Eukaryota > Metazoa > Chordata > Amphibia > Anura > Megophryidae > Leptobrachium > Leptobrachium leishanense. The sequence continues at coordinate 56,264,038 of CM019066.1, read as the reverse complement.
GGATATGATATCACTAATCCAGAAAGATCCATAAACCCTATAAGGGAAAGGAAGGATTTTGATCAAAGGGAAGGATATTACAGTAATCGAAAATGGAATAATAATGATCGAAGATGGGACTATAACAGGCCCACCCATGGTTACCAAAAATACCGACAGTACAATAATTGGAGTAGAGAGGGTGGAAGAAGAAATGAGAACTTTCATCAAGGCAGAAATATTAATAATTCTTCTTATGAATATAACAACCAGGGAAATTATGGTTTCCAACATCAGGATAGGTTCCCACTCCGTGACAACAGAAGGGAGGGGTGGAGATATAGGGGAGGTCCGGTTAACAACGAATGGACAACAGTAGGACGTCAACATCCTAGCACAAATTCAGGTCCAAGCAAACATCAGGTGTTAGGACCCAATAAAGAATCACAAAGAGGAGAAAGAGAAATAGTGAACAACGATCCTATTCCTTTGAGCAACAGGTTTTCTTCTCTAAAAGATCATGTTGAGGAAGAGGTTTTTTTGCAGGACCCCCTGGAGAGGGGGGAGAGACAAATAGACCACAGAAGCCTAGATATAAGATTGGAAAGAAGGGGAGGCCTAAAAAGATCCTGGGAAAGACCCGAAGAGGATAGAGAGCAGGAAAGCACGTATGTAAAGGAAAAACGGGAAAGGAGGTGAATACAGCCAATGGCATATTTAATCTTAGCCATAGGAATTTGTCCCCTTTAGAAATAAAGGATCCTCAATAAAGGCTTGAGGGGGGGCGTGGCCGGACGTTGCAGCGCGCGGTCGCATGTGAGGTGAGCTCCTGTGACTGGCGCTAAACTTTTCATACCTGCGGCTAAATTACAGCAACCCTGGGGCTGAAACTTCACAACTTGACATCTCCTGGCTCCCAGATGGTGCCCCCTAAGGCGCAACGAGCATTGGAACCGGCAAAATCGGCAAAAAAAGACCGGGTTTGTGAGGCCCAAGATGGCGGATCTCCCTCCTCTGTTTCCTCTTTCACCATGGAAGCGGCTGTCGCAGGTCCACCCTGCATGTCTGACACCTCACCACCTTCAGAAAGCAGACTACATGCCATGCTGCAAGAACTCCGAGCTACTATACAAACGGATCTTAAAGAGGCGCTGCAGGAGCTGAGGCGCGATGTACAAGACCTGGGTGAGAGGACAGACTCGTTGGAGGCTAAGACAGACGACCTATGTTTGGCCCATAACGACTTAGTGGACCGTCATATAGCTTTGCAGACTGCACATGACACCATGGCAACGAAACTGGCCGATTTGGAAGACCGCTCGCGGCGTAACAATGTACGGATCCGGGGCATTCCAGAGGCAGTAACCCCTGCTGATCTTCAGTCTTATATAATGGAACTTTTCCAGATCCTGGTACCAACGTACTCATCACAGGATTTCCTGATGGATCGGGCACACAGATTGCCACGCGCCAAGAACCTGCCGCCCTCAGCTTCTAGAGATGTTCTAGTCCAGGTGCACTTTTTCCATGTTAAAGAAGCGTTAATGAGAGCAGCACGGAAATCTATGCCTCTGCCTTCTCCGTGTGCCGAAGTTTCCTTTTACGCAGACCTGTCAACAGCTACCATGTCTAAAAGAAGGGAATTTTCATCTTTCACGAAAATTCTACGTGACCACAACATTATGGGTAGGACATTATAACCCATTATTCAGACACCCACATCTCATCTGATCGCCTGCATACTTTTGCTGGTAGGACATTATAACCCATTATTCAGACACCCACATCTCATCTGATCGCCTGCATACTTTTGCTGGTAAGACATTATCACCCATTAT
>CM019066.1:56127709-56262121 GCA_009667805.1 Leptobrachium leishanense | reverse complement strand
GCTGTCTATAGAGATGCTGTGTGGCTGTGTATAGAGATGTTGTGTATAGAGATGCTGATGGGGTTGTGTATAGAGATGCTGTGAGGCTGTGTATAGAGATGCTGATGGGCTGTGTATAGAGATGCCATGCGGTGCCGAAGTGCGGCCTAGCTCTGGTGGGGCCGCCATCTTGGATGGCGGCTCCACCCCAGGTCCCCCTCACTGCCTGATGTCCTCACGCATAGCGTGATGATGTCAGATAGCCGGGGAACCCCTAGCTGACCGGAATCCCCTGGTGGAGATAGGGAGTTCATTTGAACCCCAATATCTCCAGAACCGTGGCAGCTAGGGGGTCATGGAGGGTGTCAATCGAATGATACCCAAAATGACCAGGTTTGAAGTAAAAAAAAAAAATGTATTTTTTTGTGTGTTAGTTTTATTAATGCAGCAATATTGTTCACATTTCAATTATAATGTGAACAATGATGCTGCACTAATGATTTTTTTCTATGGGGCGCGTTTGCTATAAATCTCGTAATTCCCCCCACAAAATGTAACAAGTCCACATTTCTAATTTTTGTACAAGCGCACCCCATAGAAAACATGCAGATAGATGCATGTATGATTAAGACCTTAGGGTCGAAACGTCACACCACTTTTGTTTGATGGGGCTTGCTGTTCCCGAATAAAACACTTTATTTTCACTTGAGATCCTGCTTTTTCATCTTTATTGCTACCCATAGAAAACATAACCGCAAACGCTCATGTGCTAAAATGTGAAAAAAAAAACACTTTACACACTGCAGATGATTAAAAATTAAATTTTTATTGCATTTTTTGTCATAATATACAGGCAGGACATGACGAATATATATAAAAATTATATATTATGAATCTGCGGAGTCTGCCGGAAAGAACAATATCTAATATGTCCGGGTCGTATAATAAAATGTGGCTTCAAATCGCGTTTAAACATGATGAGCGAAAGCGGTAAAACTGAGCTGAGCACACAGCAATGAAATGCAGGGTTAAGGGGTCAAACAGTATATCAGAGGAGCATTTAGAAGAGAAATGAAGACTTCTCAGAAGCACATGTTCAGGAGACACCACACCCTCTGTCTACAGACAATGTATCAAATTCATTAGACCAGACTAATTAAAAGCACATTTTGTTTCCAAACACTAACACCTGTTGTTTACGGCGTTTGAGAACAAAGGTCATTTAGAGGTGAGAATCATTGCACGTAGACATTATTTTTTAATTCAATATCTAATAAACCGTACATTATAATATCCTGCAGTAAGGAGTCTCTTTATTTCTAGTTTTTTTAAGCATTATTTATACTTTAAAAAAAAAAAATTCGAACTCGAACTGAACACGCCAAAAGGTTTGAAGTTCCCGAACTTGCGAACGGCCAAAGTTCGAATCGAACTCCGAACTGATCGAACCGAACAGCTCATCCCTAGTAACCACGGTAAGGTCTTACTCGACCTGGTCTGGACCTCTAAGGAGAGAAGGTTGATTGTCCAGGCGACTCAGAGCATCCTGTTTGAGCATGGGCGAAGCTTCTGGAGTGGAATGGAGAACCTCGGCCAGGAAAACAGCCTCTACTTCTCCCGGCATTGTCAAAAACCTTATTTGGAAAGGTTTTTCTCATAGTGGCCTGGACTTTTTTAATATTATGAAAAGAGTTTGCTCGGGAACCCATCTGTTTAATAAAATCTTCAGCGAACGGGCCCCCACTGCCCTGCGGGCCAGCCTCTATATTGGCCATAGAGACCAGTTTTGGTTCAACCTTGAGTAGAATAGAGCGTCTGCACTCCGTTGAAATGGCTGTATTAGCATTACCCAACATACACACCATCCTCTGTACCCAGCCGCGGTACTCGAAAATATCAGGCTTGACATTTCCCAAAAGGGAGTGTTCGATGGCTTTGAACAATTTCGTCAATGGACTCAAGATGTCCAAAGTTTATCTTAGCATACTCTCAGGGTTGCGTCCAGACCTCTTTTAGGGGACCAACCAGTTATGCTGAGGAATTCAACAATATCCTCGTTTACTACAGGCACTGAGGCCACTTCATTGGATAGAACCGGTCTTGGGCATTCAGCCCTCATTTTATTCTGTGTCTTACTGTCCATGGGCTTTCGAATCCAAGCCTCAATATAGCTAGCCACGTGTTCTAATGGGACCCATTCAGACGAGCGGGGATGCTTCAGCATCTCAGGAACAAACATAGCGTGTCCTAAGGCATCTAATGGAGCCGCACTGTCCCCTTGCCTTCTTGAAAAAGAAGAGGAAATTGAGGAGATTGAATCTGAAACCCCTTCGGAGTCATTCGGGGCCCAGTCTGTGACGCTAGTGTCTGACTCCTTCTCCTGCGGCTTCTGAACTAACCTCGTCAGAGCTGTTAGACTCAGTGTGCCTGGCCCTTTTCCAGCCGCGTTATTTGGCCTTGCGGTTAGGCCTCCGTTTACGAGACTTGACACTTCTGTGTGGTAATTTCTGTAATTCCAGCTCCTTAGCTGGAGTCGCTTCTATAGCTGTTTTTTTAGGGAGACCGTCAACTCCCTTAGTCAGGGTATAGGGTACCCCACCCTCTTGGGCCGACAAATATTTGTCTGATGTTGAAGGCACCATTGCGTTTGGGTTTTCCCCCAGAGTCTTATCAGTATTCTGAGCCGCTAATAATTTTAATAAAGTGGTTTTGAAGTTGGTGACATTAAGGCAATAGCCGAAATTATCTCCGCCGAAACAGAGGATTTCTGGGCAGAACCCATAGCCGCCATTAGTGTTTCGGGGTCCGACAAGAGAAAACCGAAAAAACTGGCCGTTTATTCGCTTCAGCAAAGCTCGGCAGCTCTGAGGTAAATGCGGGACAGAGCTCCCCGCCCTTACAATGCAAATGGCGCAAAGCCGCGCCTGCCTATGCAAATGGCGGTTGCTCCGCCTAACGAAATATGCCAGACCGCGCCTCACGCCAACACGCCCGAACGGGAAAGAAAACCGATAAGAGAGGAAATAAAAACAACCGCTGTCCCCTCGAGAGACCGGCAGCACGCCGCAACCCCTGAGACCGGGAATAAAGCGTACCGCCGCTCACCCGTGAAGACCACGCTATAGAGAGGAAAAAACCTGGCGAAAATTGCACCAGACATTAAATTTACACCAAACCAAGGAGATAGATATGCATATAAGCACAAATCACACTGAGTATGTACTAAATATACTTAACTGTCGAAAGCAGCAAAGAAAAGAAGATGAATGTGACGCAGGTTGGAGGTTATATACCCAATGCTGGACACTGATTGGCCCAAGTTGGACTGCCCTACAGTGATTGGTTGCGAGATTATGCAGTTGTATATGTGAAACTTTTTTCCTGTCATCTGTAAATTTGGAGGGGACCCAAAAGTTTCCTAAACTTGTTGGCCGGCCTTTCCATGCTGCCTGTACTGCACTAAGTGGATGATGGCCACTGCATTATAGCAACAGCCATCTTTAACCAGAGAAAGTGTCTGGCTGTTTAACCCTTTCCCGCCTCTGTGCTGAGGTCATTTTTACCGGTTTCGCTCATCATGTTTAAACGTGTTTTGAAGCTTATTTTAGTATATAACCCAGACATATTATATATCGTTCTTTCCGTCAGACTCGGCAGATTCATAATATGTCATTATTATATGTATACGTCATGACCTGTCTGTATATTATAACAAAAAATGCAATAAAATTAGAATTTTCAAGAATTTACAACGTGTAAAGTGTTTTTTTCACATTTTAACATGCGGCTGTTTGCGGTTATATTTTCTATGGGGTGCGCTTGTTAAAAAAATTAGAAATGGGGACTCGTTACATTTTTTTGGGGGGAAAATTTTGCTATTTTTAACAAACGCACCCCCATACAAAAATCGTTAGTGCAGCATCATTGTTCACATTATAAATGGGAACAATATTGGTGCATTAACAAAAAAAAATAAAAAACTTTATTTTTTAAAATATTTTTTTAATTTTTATTTTGTATTTTTTTTTACAAAACTTTTTTCATGGTCAATCCAGAAATATCAAACATTAACCCCTAGCTGCCCCGGATCGGGAGATAGGGGGTTCCAATGAACCCCCTATCTCCACCATTGATATGCACGATGACGCCAGTTCTCAGGGGGAGTTCCGGAGGCTTGGCCGACATCCAAGATGTCGGCCAGCTCCAGGAAAGGATCACGAACCGGCGCTTTTCGGCGCTGAATCGTGATCCGGCCCCCATGGGGTTAATGCCAGGTACTGTTTGAAAGGGCAGACTGTGCCCTTCCAAACGGTGCCTGGCATTAAGCTCAGGCCCCCGGCGATCGGGAGGGAGAGAGGTCCGAAGGACCTCCTCCTCCCTTTCAGGCGCCTCCTCCGCACACGTGGGAGGGGCGCCTGAAATAGATCTCATCGTGCCGCCGCAATGACATCTATTGTGCCTGCGGCGGTCCCGGAGTGACGGGCTGACATCCAAGATGTCAGCCTTCACCGGGGGGCACAGCGATCGTCGGAATACGGCCGATCGCTGGCTGGTAAGAGAGGACGCGCTGAGCGCATCTTCCGCAGCCAACCCTTTCTGCGGCAGGACGTGCTGAGCGCGTCCTCCGCAGCGAAGTGGTTAAACAGGAGGTGCGGCCTTGAAAGGAAGGAGTGTGTTCAACTTAATTTAGGGGGTGCACGAGTTTAGTCAGGCCTAGGGCAGCACAAAACCTAAATATACCACTGTTGTTGGGGTGTGTGTGTGTGTGTGTGTGTTTGTTGGTGTGTGTGTGTGTGTGTGTTTGTTGGTGTGTGTGTTTCTCAAAATAAAATCCAACCATAAATATTTTTGTATAAATCAATCCCCCCCTCAATTTCCAACCCCCCACCGGTGTCCAGTGATTGGCTGGGAAACAGTGACCTCTTAGCCGCAATGCACAGAGTTATTGTTCTTGTCATTAACCCTTCCATTACCTCTCAGTGACACCTCGGAATGAGTGCACACCATGTACCTGTCATTTCACTCAGGATGTCACGTGTCACCGGGAGCCACATTAATGTTAATAAAGAGAGGTGCCTTGACGGGGCGAGTGAGCTTACGTTTCAATGGCCATTTAAGCAAACGAAAACCTCTGACAGTGTTTTGTTTCACATGGAAATATATAGAAACGAGCGCAGATGACATCTTTTTCTCTTGTTATATTCTATACATGAACTGGGTTGTTACTCCTGGCTGTTGCAGCCGCTCTGAGTACAGGCGCAACGCCATTTATTTCTGTATGTATGTATATTATGCTGTAACACCAGTTAAGTCGTTTTGCTGCTGTTCCTTTTCCATGTTTTTGTTTTCAACCCCAAATGGGAAGTGCTTGGTGCGTGTATAAATAATCCCACCATCTTTCTGCCTCTCCTTAGCTGAAAAGCAGCCAGTGAGTGTGCAGTTACTCAGAGGAGCAGCTTTTGGTACATTGGTTAGGACTCACTGTACCGAGAGGTGCCTTGATGGGGCGAGTGAGCTTACGCTTCAATGGCCATTAAAACAAACTAAAACCTCTGACAGTGTTTTGTTGAACATGGAATTGTATAAAAACGAACGCAGATGACATATTTTTTTCTTATTAATAAACATGTATTTATTATTTACAGTTTACAGAGAAAAGGAAGGATCCTGCCCGATCCCGGTAACGCGGTGCGCCCCCCCGCCTCCCCCTCCATTATGTAAGAGCGACAGCGACTGTAAAGGGAAACAGAAGTGCTGCACCCCACTCTGTCACCAGGAGTGTATAGACCCTGTGAAAGGTAACGTGCTGCCAGTCTGCCCGGGACTCAGAGATCAGAGGATCGGGCACATTTAACCCCTTCACTGCAGCTATTTTTAAGTCTCAATTTCCATCATGTCCACATTACACAGAGGTTCAAGCACAGCCTAAAGCTAAGCGTGTTTTATATTTTCTTTCCTCTCTGTGCTGCACATAATAACTTCTTTTAATTCTGCTCATGGATGGTTCCTGTCTGTCTCCCAGACTCTGCTCCCGCGTCACACTCCTGTCTTTTGCTGGGAGCCCCGCGTGGCCTCGAGGAATATTCTGATTTTATGATGGAGTCAGGGCGCCGCCTGGTGGTGAAATAACAGATCCCTGTTTTCTGTGGATACGTTGAGCAAAAGTACAATCTTAACGCTAGTGTTCAGCTGTGAGAGGGTTAAGTGGTCCTAGCACAGGACCCCTATATTACAATCCAAACGCTAATGGGTTAAAAAACCTTGTTTGCGCCAGTTTACTGTACCTTGCGCTTCCTATTCTTAAAATGTGGAGGGAAAAGAGTTAATAGCGTTAGGATTACAAAGTCCTAACGCTAATTACGCCCCGCTGCGGTTACTGAAAAGTTACTCACAGCCAGGAGCTGGTGCTAAATGATACGGCTTCTGCGGAATCCATTATCACCAGCTGGAACCCCCCAAAAAAATCAGATTATCATGGAAGCAGATTCTTTATTTGTTTTCCCCTATGTTTTTACTTAAAATGGATCAGTCCACTCCCCCTGTCTAACCCTCATAGTTAGTTTGATCCGGCCCCATTTCCTGCTTCTGCAATCTGCCAATAAACAATTTAACCATAGATGCAGTGAGCAAGCTTCTGTCAGTACAGGGAGATTGCATCCTGTTTTACCATCCTCCCATAACAAAACACACCAAGAGAAGCCCTCTCTTCATAAAGACATCTTTTATTTATTGGTAGTTTCCCAATAAAGTGAAGAAAATAAAAACGGACTTTGTGCTTTCAAAAGGAGGATGAGTTAAGCTATGTGTGACGAACCCCTAATGTTCGTCTGTCCTGCTCTCCAGACACCCCTTTACTTAGATTGGCCCGGCTGTTGAGTTGCTCAAAACTCAGTGCCTCGAGCAGCCTGATCTCTTGCTTCTGACCTGCAGGATCAGATCCACTGCTGGAAGTCGTTTTTCAGATGCGTTGAGCTGTCTTGTGCCGTTTGGTTGAGATCCGATGCTGGAAGCCGCACTTACGATTCAATCCTTCGACTCAATGTATCGGATTCGATATCCCGTTCTGCTCCTGCCGGCCCGATGTGCTGTTCCTTCAGATGAGTTTCCAGATGGCCGCTCAGTGTCTGCTGGATAGGATGATTGTGGGTACCTTGAATGAGACACCAGGCAAGCTGTATGTTCAAACAGGATCAACTGATTTATTGGGGCAATCCCAAAGGTATTAATGCACAGGTAGCCCAAATAACCTTTCAAACTTCCCGCCCACCCAACAGCTCTCATTGGCTAGTTTCAAGTCTACTGCAGGCTTCACTCTGGTCCTCCTCAGGCTCAACGTGAGTGTCAGGTTTATGTAGATGAGTGAGTTTGTCTGGCTTGAAATGGCTGGCAGAATAGTCCTCTCAGCAACAGATAACGAGGGTTTAGCACACAAACTCACAATCCGTGATCACACAGTAATTTACATAACCCATTGTCCCAATAAATCAGATTGGGACAGTGTTTGCCTGAGACGAGGGTATATTCGAGACGAGGGTATATTCACAACTCCTCAAACATGCAGCAGAAATAGACAATAGCATTCTTGCATAATCACACATTCAACATAAACAATCTGCAGAAAATAAAGGCCTGCACCTCCAAAACACATCTCCAAGTTCACATTAAAACATTGTGCCTTTAAGCAGGTGTGCGCCATGTCAGGCCCGTGACACTATCTGACTTCAATCATATCCTGCACGTGACATTCACTTCTTGCATGTGACCCTGGGGTTCCAGAATACAGATGCTCACTTCTCATCTCAAGGCGAGAACGGCAGCACGATCCATGGCTTCTGCCTCCTCGATCACTCCACCGACCTGCATGATCTCACAAGAATGAGATCCTCCAGGTTATGTGACCCGGTAGCACCTGACTCAGTGGAGTCCTATGGACTCCAGGAGGGGATACCAAGTTGCAGTGTCGCGTTAGCGATGTCTTGAGTATCCCAGACCATAGTGCTGCATTATGGGGCAGGATGCTGAATCGGCGTCTCCCCGGGAATATTGCATTAAAACCGGGACGGTAAGGGAACACCTGCAGGCGCACCTTATCCACATTATTGTCCCCGTTTTAGTGGGCATTATGTAATAATGCTGCTCGTTATTTGTGGATATCTGGCACCAGATTCCGATAATCTAAATCAGTCATTAGATGAAAATTCAGTCGCATTATCGACACGCCCACTCACTGTTATTGGCTCAAGGTTCAATAAACAGGTAATAGATAATAAATACCTTATTATAAAACGGCACTTTCTGAAGAAGATTATTTAATAGATTAGATTCTAATCATTTTATGTGCACAGTGCAAATTTATATAACGGATCCAACGTCGGTCACTGCCCTCCCCCTCCTACACTTTTATTCATGTCTGAGGAGCAGCCGGTCAATGCCCTCCCCCTCCCACACTTTTATTCATGTCTGAGGAGCAGCCGGTCACTGCCCTCCCCCTCCCCCATGCGTTTATCCATGTCTGAGGAGCAGCCGGTCACTGCCCTCCCCCTCCTACACTTTTATTCGTGTCAGAGCTCCACTTCAGCAGGAGGACAGACTAGGAGAGGAGAGGATGAGCTTTAGGAAATGGAAAGTCATCCAGTCGGAGACAGCAGATAGGAGGAGAGAGATCCTGGGAGAGGAGGGAGATCTGGGTGTCGTCACCATGGAGGAGATACTGGAATCCATTAGGGCTAAAACAACTAATCATTTAATTAATCATTTAATCAATAATGAGTTGTCAACTATTTTTATTATGGATTAATGGGTTCTTTGATTAATGGGTCTGTGTATAGCGCACTCTGTAGAGTCTGATGGATTTAAACATTAATCTCAGACTTTGCTTTAAATCTGATTGGAGAAGACGCGCTGCTGCTTTACTCTGTCATTTAGTTCTAGGGTTATGCTGGACGTCACCAGTTTGTTTTTATTCAGTTTACAACAGTTGTAGAACTATAGCACAAACCCTGAGATACTGGGTGGAGGAGCAGTACCGCTGGTGTTTTATCCTTAGAGCTGGAGTTCTGTGCCACCACCCCACCCTTCCTCTCCACTGTCCAGAGCTACCATCACTCCATTTGCTCCTGGTCCCTTCCCTGCAAACTCCCTCCCAAACTAAGGTCCAGTCTCTTGCCCAAACTCACTCCCTCTCATCTCAGTCCCACGCCCTACTCGGTTTGTTCGTGAAATCATTTTAAAGGGATACCCTATGCACCCTGACCACTTTAGCTTATTAACATAGTCAGGCTGTGTGGAGTGACCCCACCTTCTCACTCTACTTTGCGTTCTGACATCATCATGTCTATTGGACCGCTCCTAGCAGTGATCGTTCATGGAAAAAGCAGACATGAGATTGAGTTGCGTCGCAGAATCCATTACTCTGACCAGGCACGCGTGTACCTTCTGTGTGAAAATTACACAAGTTACACAAGATAAATCATTTGCGTATACACGTACAAACGTTACAATTAAAATAGGCAAAACTATTTATTTTTAAATTTTTATTCTCCAATGAATCAATGAATTGAAAATGATCAGTAGTTGCAGCCGTAGAATCCATAGGAAGAGACGTTAGATCATGGGGAGAGTTGTTATAGATGAAGAGTAGGGGACCCAGAACAGAGCTTCAAGGTACCTCAACTGAGAGGAACTGCGGGTGAAGAGGCACAGTGAAGGAGACACTGAAAGATCAGCAATGTGGAGGTGAGGAGAAAGCCCACCCTAGCACCCTCCCAACCTGTGAGTCACGCGTCCCCTCCCATGGGCGTCGGCTTCCTTTCCCCTTCTTTCACCGACCCCCCCCACCATCCTCAGAAACCGCAGCAGGTCTGTGCACAAGGGCAGGAATCAACCCTTTAAATTCCCACTTCTTCACATTCCTGTGGCCAAGGATGCTGCAGGTTTTTTGTCTTGACCTGGGTTGCCATGCTCTGGGGGGGGGGCTTGCCTCATGTGCTCTTGGTTTTTTCTGTGCTCCGGGGTATGTGTGCATGACAACTCCGGGCTAAAGCTTCTGGAGTCTCTGAAGTTTTTTAATTGCTGATGATTGTCGTTGGCAAAGAGCGAGATTCCCAACCCGAGTCAGTATGAGCTTTCAATTTAGTTAATTTATTTATAAAGGATTTTACCAGGAAGGATACATTGAGATTTCTCTCATTTTCAAGTATGTCCTGGGTTCAAGAACATTGAAGTGTTACAGTTACAGAAATACAAAGTAATACAATGCAAGATATTAAAAAACAACACAAATATACAGATTAACAGAAAAAAAATATGTAGGAAATATAGTCACTAGGTTACATGTTTACAGGTGCATTCTGTATTGAGGTATGTTAGTAAGGAGCTTTTGAGTGACTTAAGACTGGGGGAAGATTTGATGGTGTCTGGGAGGTTATTCCATAATTGCGGTGCTCTGTAGGAAAATGAGGACCGAGCCGCTGTCTTTTTGTATTGTGGTATTGCAAGTAAGGTGCTGGTCCTGGATCGGAGGTTATAGGATGAGGGAGCTGCTTGGGGAAGCAGTCTATTCAGGTAGGGTGGCAGCTTCCCAGAGATGCTCTTAGACACCAGGCTGGAAAGGTGAAGGGTGCGTTTAGACTCCAGCGATGGCCAGTTTAGCTCTTTTAACATGTCACAATGGTGGGTGATGTAGTTACATTGTAATGAAAAGCGGCAGAAGGAGTTATACAATGTAGTAAGTTTCTGAAGGTGTGTTTGCGGGGCCGCTGCATACATCTCCGTAATCAATAGCCGGCATAAGCCTTTGTTGTACAATCTGCTTTCTTACCGCGGGCCTCAGGCAGGATTTGTTTCTGTACAGGGCACCTAGTTTGGGGTAAAGTTTAGATGAGAGTTTTTCGATGTGGGGGCCAAAGGATAGATTAGGGTCTAACCACATACCTAGGTATTTGAGAGAAGTGACTGTGGTCAGCGTGCCATTTGATTTTATCCCAACACATAGATGGGGTGTTTGCAATTTGTGTAGTTTAGGTTTTGTTCCAAAGAGCATCGTTACAGTTTTGTCAGTATTTAAAAAAAAGTTTGTTGTGCTTGATCCACTTTTCTACCTCTGTGAATTGTTCTTGCAGCACGGCCTCCAGCTGTGGGAGATCTGGTTTGCTGGTATAGGATTACAGTGTCGTCTGCGTACATATGTACAGTTGAGGCTTTGCAGACGTTGGGCAGATCATTTATGAATATTGTGAATAGCAGGGGGCCTAGTATTGAGCCTTGGGGTACACCGCAAGTGACTGGGAGCGGGAGGGAGGAGTTGCCAGAAATTGACACATATTGTGATTGGTCGGATACATATGATTGAAACCAGGTTAGCGTGTGATCACCAATGCCAGAGTTTTTAAGTTTATCTAACAAGATGCCATGGTCTACTGTGTCAAAGGCCTTGGCAAAATCAAGGAAGATGGCTCCAGTTAGGTTTCCTTGTTCCATCCCAGCTTGGATATCATTGCAGACTTTTAAAAGGGCGGTTGTAGTTGAGTGATTTGGACGAAAGCCTGATTGATCCGGGGTTAAGTAGTTCCAATATTGATAGTAATCATGTAATTGTGTGTAGACACATTTTTCCAAGATTTTTGACACTACAGGGAGCAACGATATTGGATGGTAGTTGGATACCAAAGTACTGTCACCACTTTTATGGATAGGTACCACTCTTGCACTCGTGCCACGGAACAAGGTTTATGTGTCCCCGGCAGCACAACCTGTGTGAATCAACACACCAAGGCTCCTAACACTCATTGCCATGTGTGACAGGATTTACTGCCTCTGAAAGAATGTCACACTGACCCCGGACAAGCCAGCAGAGGGCACTGTGATGTGCGTCACTTTGGACTTGCAGTACATGGGCCTAGAAATGTATTTGGGAGGTGCGAGCCTGATGTTTAATATTGTTTTCCTGCTCTTTCCTTCGTTAAAGTCACCCTGTATCTAGAATTATAGATGCTGGGTGATTGTATAGTGTAGATCTTTGTATTAGTACCTGCTCTCTCTATTGTGTAAATTCTCTCTATAAGAAATTCCTTTTGTTTTACCTGCCTTCTCCCTCCCCCTTCTCCTCTTAGGAAATTCCATTGTCCATTGTTTGAATGTCCTGTGCAGCTATCTATTTGATTGTATGGAAATAGGGTTGTTTTTTTTTGAGAAAGGATTTTACCAGGAAGGATACATTGAGATTTCTCTCGTTTTCAAGTATGTCCTTAGTGGCGAGTATGTACCGTTAGGTGTCTTGCCCATGGATACTAACTGGAGAGGACCTCTGGCCGGGATCAAACCCATGTCCCCACAGGCTCTCTCCACGCAGAGCAGTGATGTTACCTCTACTCCACCCAGCCGGTGGTTGACTGTATCTGTGATGTTATCTGTTGGGTGTAAGCATGAAGGGGGTTGTTCTTGCCTGTGTATCTGTCCTCTCTGTGTAATAATCAATCAGTCTCCATTTTGGGTTGGAAGAACAAGGATCTCCTTAGTGTTATAGCCTGAGTTTCACGGTGTTCTGGGCCAAAAGCGGTACTTCTGCAGAATACTGACTTCAAGGGGACCATTCTGCACGTGGATGGAAGCCCCCACGTTACATTGGTGGCAGCTGGTGGGATGCTTCCTACAGTCTAAGGACATCCAAACCATCACCGGGATTTGATATCCAGATGGCACAGCAGAAGATGGCAGCAGTGACAGGAGCAGCATACTGAGAGAGGTTGCGAGAGGTACAGGCAAACCATCGTGGACCTATAACAGAGGAGACTCAGCTGAACTGGGCTGATACTGCACGTTGGCTACTCCGGCATGATGCGCTGGACAGAGAGCAGCGCTGCCAGAACAAGATCCTCCCCTCATCCCAAGAAAGATACCTGAAAAGAATAGAAGTGTGTGAGGCGTTGGTGGATAAGCAACACAACCAGAATTGGCTGACTGACCTGGCTTGTCTGGTGTATGGAGAGACTGGAGGAGAGCTACGAAGTCAACCAATGGTATGCAGCCCAGATCAGAACTGAGAGTGTGGACAATAAAAGCCCGACAGAAGGCTTTGGCTATGGTGGCCTGGGCCTGTTATTCGAGAAAATGTCCAGAGACCCAGATTTCAGAGATGACACGGAGTGGAGATGGGAAGAGATAGCAGAGTACAGAGAAAACCTGCTAAACCTCCCTGACGAGTGGTGGTTACATGATGACTTTGAGTCGTTGGTCAGCAAGGATTGGTAGCTGGAGAAATCTTAAAAACAACTGCTAGACCTCGGTCAGCAGGTAAGCCATGTTCACCACGAGAAGCTCTGCACAGAGAAGCAGATAGTCCAGAATGCCTCCAAACTTCGGGCAGCAGAGGATTTTTGCCCTACAATGGTGGATGGGACTCTGGTCTCCACCCATGCGACCCAGATGGACGTTTGTGCACTGTCGAGGGAGGAATGCCTTGCGACAGTGTGCGAGACTAAAGACCCCACTAGCAATTTACTGGGATGCGTGGCAGATGGTCCCCAGTGTGCTCCCAGCCAAGGAGGGCTGGGGGAGCTTGAAGGCCCTCATTTTTCTGGGCCAGCTATAGACTCTGGAGTTGTTGAGGAGATTGGAACCTTTCCCACAACACTGTCAGGAGGTGAGACAGTTGTCCCAGATCCCCAAGTTATGATGTTGCCAGATCCTGTGAGCGGGGAGGACAGCTTACTGATTCCCTAGGGAAAAACTGTTCCCCCCAGATGAAGGGCTGGCTGCAGAGCCTGGTACGGCTGGCCCCTGCCCTCGGTTGGATGGCCCGGATCTCTGGGGAGAGAACAGCCCTCCACCACCAGCATTGCTCTACGCAGTCCCAGGTGAGGAGACAGCAACAGAGCAGAGTGCCAGTGTTCTCTGGAAGCAACCACAGGGGGATCATTACAATGCAGCTGTGGAGAGGGCTGGGGTTTCATTTTGTGTGCCCCCTGGATGCTGGGCAGCCGGCTCAGATCCCCAACCCTTTCCTGATGAGACACCAGCCACCCCACATTCTCCCCAGCAGCAGCAACCTCCTACAGAAGATGCCGGGATCGGCTGGGTGAGGGGCTTGTGCTCAGTTGTGACATTTATGGACATTTCTGTAGCAGTGAGATGAGAAAGACTTTAATGCTGACTAACCTGGAAATCAACCCGTTTTGGGTCTTCTCCCAGGTTGGTATCCTGCAGAGGGGGGAGATATGTGATGTGCGTCACTTTGGACTCGAAGTACATGGGCCTAGAAATGTATTTGGGAGGTGCGAGCCTGATGTTTTATATTGTTTTCCTGCTCTTTCCTTTGTTAAAGTCACCCTGTATCTACAATTCTAGATGCAGGTGTCACGGAGCTGACATCGGGCACGCCTTAGCGAGCCACGGAACTCAAACTGGTCAAGTTTAAAGACCATTTTTTACTCTTTATCTTTTGGTTGTGCGTATTGAATTGTATGGACATTTATATAATTGCTACATGTGGTTTTATTAGTGTGGTGTATTTTACAATGTATCCTTATTGTATGAATGTAGTTTCAAATGAAGAAAACTGTATGTATGTGTTTTTCCCCAGTCGCCATTTTGGCCAGCCCAGCATGGGTCCAAAGGACAAAGGACCTCATGGCCCCAAGATGGAGGATACAGCAAGATAGTTGATTGGAGGCTTTTCCAAGACCTCATCTGTCTAATCCCTGGACAATGGGGAAAATGAAAGAGACCTGATAGGGAC
This sequence comes from Leptobrachium leishanense, assembly GCA_009667805.1. Lineage (NCBI taxonomy): Eukaryota > Metazoa > Chordata > Amphibia > Anura > Megophryidae > Leptobrachium > Leptobrachium leishanense. Next base: position 56,247,408 of record CM019066.1, on the reverse strand, counting down.
CAGGAGGCTGGGAAAGGAGTCAATCAGGGCTGGTTGTGTGGACAGGGGAGTTGGTAATCCTTTGTGTGTGAATTGTATAAATGACCCTGTTCAAACCCTTAATAAAGCAGTTCAACTGAGATTTCTGTTTTAAAGCTGTCATGCTTCGGTATCGTAGGTTAGTTTGGAGTCCAGTATGCAGATATGTTAGATAGAGGAGAATGCAAGAGACGTAACCTGGAGAAGAATTGTGTCGGTTCAGGCGGAGTTCATTCGTTAACGAGAAGGGAAGCCAGGAGTCGGTAGCCGGGTGGTCAGTCAAAATCTAGCGCGGTACAAAGGGGTTAGGCTGGAGACTTGGTCGGGTGGAAGCAAGGGTTCGTTCAACAAGGGTTTCAGTGTTAATAATACGAGGAACTTGGGTAGCTTAGGGAGCTGACGACTGAGCGTCTTTCCTTTGCTGTTCTGAACCTTTATGGTGTGCAGGTAATGGGCTCCGCCCGTTTGTGGGAAGAGGCCCCTCCCCTGCCCCCCCTACCCACTGGGTCACCCCAGGCTCCATCCGGAACTCGCAGGGGCCACGCCCCGCAGGCGAGCCGGGAGACGCCGCCCCCCCGCCGAGAACCGCGAGTCCATAGCAGGACCCGGAAGGAGGACCGCGCCCCACGCCGCACCCGCGAGCGATGACCGCCACGCGAGGAGCCGATGGAAGGGAGCGGGAGGCAGCGGGGGGACCCCAGCGCTGGACCGAAAGGTCACCACAACCCGTGGCAAGGGAGCTCCCAATGCCCGACGTCCCCCTGTAAGGAAGATGCCGACGGCTGTCGTGACACCTCGGCCGCGCCGTGGGGGTAAGGCATGACACAGCCCCCCCCACAATGCGAGCCCTCCGGGGGCGCAAAGGACCTGGCTTGGTCGGATGGGAATGGTGAAATCGACGAAGATGAGGCGCATGTATGTTCACGGCAGGTTCCCAGGATCTCTCCTCCGGACCGTAGCCCCTCCAATGGATCAGATATTGGAGTTGACGACGCCTATATCTGGAATCCAGGATACGATGAATTTCATATTCAGGTTCACCGTCGACTGGAAGGGGTGGAGGTCTCGTGTTAACCTGCGAGGAGAAGGAAGGTGCTGTCCAAGGTTTGAGGAGCGAGACGTGGAAGACCGGGTGAAGATGCAGGTCGTCGGGCAACTGAAGACGGATGGCGGTCGGAGATATTATGGCCGTAATAGGAAAGGGACCTATATATGTAGGTCCCAACTTTTTGGTGGGGCAAGTGAGCCGAAGATTTCGGGTAGAGAGCCATACTTTTTGATTCACCTCGTATGCAGGAGGCGGTCTGCGTTTCAAATCCGCGTAAGCTTTGTAAGTGTCTTGTGCTTGTCGATGCCCGTCGCGTAGACGTTCCAGACGTTCACGAGCGTCAGGAACAGTCTCCATCCGAGGCAAGTCGGGGAGAAGACTAGGGTGATAGCCATAGGTGAGAAAAAAAGGTGACTCACGTAGTGATTGGTGGTGACCAGAATTGTAGGCGAATTCAGCAGCAGGTAGCAAACCTACCCAATCATCTTGTAAATGACAGGTATAGCACCGAAGATATTGTTCCACGATCTGATTGGTTCTCTCGGTCTGTCCATTCGTCTGTGGATGATAAGCAGATGACAGTTTCACATGTATTTTTAGCGAGAGACAAAACATCCTCCAAAAACGAGAGGTGAATTGAGACCCCCTATCCGATAAGATGGAGGCGGGAATTCCATGTAGGCGAAATATTTCTTTGTGGAATAAGGAGGCGGTTACTTTAGCAGTGGGTAAACCTTTGGTGGGTATGAAATGGGCCATTTTTGTCAGGCGGTCAACCACGACCATTATGGTCGTACAACCTTGAGAAGGGGGTAGGTCAACGATGAAATCCACGGTTAGGTCCTTCCATGGATGATCTGGAACAGGGAGAGGTTGAAGAAGACCGGCTGTTTTTTGTGAGAGCTTTTTATTTCTGTTACAAACAGGACAGGCTGTGACATATTTGATGGCAGCATTGTTCATGGTGGGCCAATAGAAGTAGCGACGGAGTAGGGCTTGAGTTTTCTTAATCCCTCCATGTCCAGCTTGAGGGGAATCGTGACAGAGAGCGAGGACATCCGGACGTGCTCCTTCTGGAACAACTATCTTGTCTTGATGTAGACACAGACCGTCCGTGGTTAGGGGATAAACCGTCGGGCAGGTTAGTTGCTTGATCTTTTCAATGGTAGAGGAATGAGTAGCTAGGAAGTATCTGATGGGTAATATGGAGTCGCTCGTGGATGAATCGGATTCTTCGGGCCCGGGTAGGCGGGACAAGGCATCAGCCTTGCCGTTTTTACTGCCTGGTTGATAAGTAATGTGCAATTGGAAAGGGAAAAAAAAAAGGGCCCAACGAGCCTGACGAGGTTTAAGTCTTTTTGCGGTACGGAGATACTCCAGGTTTTTGTGGTCAGTAAAAACCGAGACTGGATGTGAGGTGCCCTCTAAAAGGTGGCGCCACTCTTCTAAGGCCTTTTTGATGGCCAATAATTCTCGATCACCGACCTCATAATTGCATTCGGCCAGGGTAAGACGTTTTGAGAAATAAGCTATTGGGTGGAGTCTTTGGTCTACATCGTCTCTTTGTGAGAGAACTGCTCCAGTGGCTTTGTTAGAGGCATCTACCTCCAGAAAATAAGGTAGGGAAGGATTAGGCAGCCTGAGAATAGGAGCTGAAGTGAACTGGCTTTGGAGAGTTTGGAACGCGTTAGATGCTTGTTCAGACCATTTAAACGGTACGTTCTTGGTGAGATCAGTCAGTGGTTGTACCAGCTTTGAAAAAGAACGGATAAACCTTCTGTAAAAATTAGCGAATCCTAAAAATCTTTGAACGTCCTTCCGTGATGTAGGGGTTGGCCATGAGAGAATCGCGGCTATTTTTCCTGGGTCCATCTCGATCTTGCCTGGGGAGAGGACATATCCAAGAAAGGTGATACGATTAGTCTCGAATATACATTTCTCCCTTTTTGCGTATAATCGATGTTTGCGTAATCTAGCAAATACCTCTTTCATATGATGTCGGTGTGTTTGAAGAGTGTCTGAGTAGACTAAGATATCATCGAGATATACTATTACACATATATCTAATAAATCCCTAAATATGTCATTTACCAGGTGTTGGAATGTCGCCGGAGCATTACATAATCCGTAGGGCATAACTAGATACTCATAATGTCCGTAGCGGGTTCTGAAGGCGGTTTTCCATTCGTCACCTTGGCGAATACGTAGAAGGTTGTAGGCACCTTTGAGATCCAATTTCGTGAATATCTTGGCAGTTTTTAATCGTTCCATTAACTCTGGAATTAGAGGAAGGGGATACCTGTATTTTATAGTGATATTGTTGAGATCTCTGTAATCCACACAAGGCCTTAACCCTCCGTCCTTCTTCCCCACGAAAAATATGCCGGCCCCAGCAGGAGAGGTGGAAGGGCGGATAAATCCTTTTTGGAGGTGTTCGTGTATGTATTCCTTCAGAATGTTTAGCTCTGGCTCGGATAATGGGTATATTCGGCCATAGGGGATAGCGGCCCCAGGAAGGAGGTCGATCGGGCAGTCATAGACCCGGTGAGGAGGAAGGGCCTCTGCCTTTGTCTCGTTAAAGATGTCCTCATATTCCATATAGGCGGGTGGAATGATGACATCTCTTTTTTCCATGTGTATATCTAGAATAGAATGAATACTTTTAACAGCTTGTTTCATGCACAGTTGAAGACAATGGGGGGAAGTAAATGATATTGCTTCTGGTTCCCAACGTATGACTGGATCATGGGTGCGTAACCACGGTAATCCCAGGATAACTGGAAATACTGGTGAGGCGACTAAATCAAATGAAATGTTTTCGTGATGTCTCCACCGATAGACATGTTTAGAGGACCGGTTTCTAGGGTGACCAACCCTGATTTCAATGAAGAGCCGTCAACTAATTTCACGTGAACAGGGTGCTCTTTATTGATTACTGGTACACACAATTTTGTGGCAAGTGATAAGTCCATGAAGCTACCGCTAGCGCCGGAGTCAATAATGGCGGGTAGGGTGAGGTGTTGGTCATTCCACTGTAGAAAGATAGAAATGGAGAAATGTGGGGCAATCACTAATGGTTCGTTACTAGGATCAACGGTAGAGGGGGCGTTCGCTTTCTTACCTCCACGTTCTGGTTTTTCAGGGCAGAAACGAACGGTGTGGCCGGCCTGGCCACAATACAGGCAGAGATGGTTCGATCTACGACGTGCCATTTCTTCTGGAGGAAGTCGTCTGTTGGTTGCTCCAATCTGCATGGGTTCCTCCTGGGTGGTACGGGGTGTAGAAGGTACCAGATCCCTAGTAGTATCAGGAGGTGTAGGAGGTAGAGCACGACGAGGTTGTACAGACATAGATAGATTTCTTTCTTGTCTTCTTTCGCGAAGCCGTCGGTCAATGGATATGGATGCTTGCATTAGTAGGTCCAACGTTGGTGGAATGCCAATTCGAGCTAATTCATCTTTTAATTGGTCAGATATACCACTGCGGAATTGATTGATAAGGGCGTACTGCTTGAATTCCATAACATAGTCCTCTACAGGACAACGACCTTGTTTGAGGGTCTTGATCTCTTGCTGTGCGGTGTCTTGACGAAAAGGGTCACCGTATATCATTTAAAGCTGATAAGAAGGTCTCCCAGGTATCCAGGAGCGGACTTTGGAGTCTCAGAAGTTGGTGGGCCCATGCTTGGGGTTCTCCTGAGAGCAGCGATATAACGGTGTGAACCTTAACGTACTCATTACAGAAGGTGCGAGGTTTTAACGAGAACAACACCTGGCAGTTGGTCACAAAGGACTGATATGAGCGACGGTCCCCGGTGAATCGCTCCAGTAGGAGGACGGGAGGTTCAGGGGCCATAGAAGTGGCAAGATCCTCTTTGGCTTGTACTTGTACTTGTAACGCGGTATGGCTTACTTGTAGCTCTTGTACTGATTGGGCGATGGCTGTCACCTGTTGCGTTAGGGTATGCAATGCTCCAGCTATATCTGCGGGCTCCATGTCATGGCTCAGTCGTTCTGTCATGCTTCGGTATCGTAGGTTAGTTTGGAGTCCAGTATGCAGATATGTTAGATAGAGGAGAATGCAAGAGACGTAACCTGGAGAAGAATTGTGTCGGTTCAGGCGGAGTTCATTCGCTAACGAGAAGGGAAGCCAGGAGTCGGTAGCCGGGTGGTCAGTCAAAATCTAGCGCGGTACAAAGGGGTTAGGCTGGAGACTTGGTCGGGTGGAAGCAAGGGTTCGTTCAACGGTTTCAGTGTTAATAATACGAGGAACTTGGGTAGCTTAGGGAGCTGACGACTGAGCGTCTTTCCTTTGCTGTTCTGAACCTTTATGGTGTGCAGGTAATGGGCTCCGCCCGTTTGTGGGAAGAGGCCCCTCCCCTGCCCCCCTACCCACTGGGTCACCCCAGGCTCCATCCGGAACTCGCAGGGGCCACGCCCCGCAGGCGAGCTGGGAGACGCCGCCCCCCCGCCGAGAACCGCGAGTCCATAGCGGGACCCGGAAGGAGGACCGCGCCCCACACCGCACCCGCGAGCGATGACCGCCACGCGAGGAGCCGATGGAAGGGAGCGGGAGGCAGCGGGGGGACCCCAGCGCTGGACCGAAAGGTCACCACAACCCGTGGCAAGGGAGCTCCCAATGCCCGATGTCCCCCTGTAAGGAAGATGCCGATGGCTGTCGTGACACCTCGGCCGCGCCGTGGGGGTAAGGCATGACAAAAGCATACAGCCGCGTCTGGTGATTTATTTCAGGGCTTAGTCACATTTCTGCAGGAGGCACTCAGCGGACTCCTGCATCACCACTCACCCCAGGAACGAGATCCCCAAGGCGGCACAGCATTTCGACTCGCCCCGCCGATTCGGAGCTTCAAAACGGCGCTCCACTACCCCAACAAGGAAGACCGAATCGACCCCGGGTCTCCGCTTCAACGGAACCACTGCCGATTCGCGGCCAGCCCAGCAGCCATCCTCGTACCATCAAGAGGTCAGTAGATCAGGCTGCTCGAGACATCGAGTGCCGTGACACTCGGTAGTCGGGCTGATCTCCAACGTGAGTGCCTTGCCTTCTCCGCAGATGCCAAAGCAACGCCATCTCCTTACTCAGGCCGCTCGAGACGCCGAGTGCCGTGCCACTCGGTAGTCGGGCCTGACGGCATCAAGGGGGTTAGATAGCGCAGGACCGCAGACGGACTTCCATCCCGTCACACTAATGTGACAGATCTCTGTACCCCAACAGGGTCACATCTGCCAGTGCCGCTTCCTCACAGGACCCCCCCATGTTCTAACCCAGCCAGACTCCTGTGCCTTCCTCCAGTCCCTAGACAAAGCTTAAGGACCGGGACCCCATAGAGCCTGTTAGCACCCCCAGAAATAAGGTGATGCTGTAGATCTGTAGTCTTTGGGTTAGAAATGGAACTGGTTTGCTTTAATCAGAGACACATTTATACAGTTACACATAGGTCATTTACATACACAAAATCACAACATCTTTTAAGGGAGGTTTTGGTGTAATCTAATTACATTTTAGGTAGAAAGTTAAATTAAATATTATGTAACATTTCTAAAGGAGTCAAAACCAGGGATTAGGATAGCAGGTATACAAGGGCCAGACAATAGATAGATAATGAGGGACTATTTGCATAATACAGATCACACAAACGTGATGACATTGCTCTGATTCAACAAAGAAATAAGATTCAAACTAAATCACAAAGACTAGACAATGCATTCCTACATAATCACAAATCACACATTCTGCACACAAGAGGGCAATGAAAATAACCTCAGCTCTGTACCTCCAAAACACATCTCTAAATTCACATACAGTAAGAAAGTACATTTAAAATCACACCACGCAATATTAATGAACATAAAGTCTCTTTGGGTTTGAAGCGTGGAGCGCTACATCAGTTCCATGACAGCAGGGTCTTTTTGTTTCTTTGTACCTTCTCACTGTATAGTGTGACCTCTGTATTAGTATCTGCTCTCTCTATTGTGTACATTCTCTCCATACCAAAATACTTTTGTTTTCCCCTTTCTCCCTCCCCCTTCTCCTCCTAGGAAATCCCAGTGTCCATTGTTCGAAGGTCCTGTGTAGTTATCTGATCTGTGCAGCTATCTGCTTGATTGTATGCAAATGGTGTTGGTGGTTGACTGTATCTCTGTGCCTGTGTAATAAACAGTTAGTTCTATTCTGACCAAGCTTGAAGACACGACTCACGATTTGGGGTACCAGGAATGTTCTGCCTGCTGTGCCAAGGAAAGGCACCAGGTCTACAGCTTTGGCTTAGTTCTGGGGGTGCTAGCCAGGCTCTCAACATGCACCAGGCCTTAAGCTGCAGCTAAGGTACTAGAGAGAGGTGTGAGAGTCACGAGGAGAACCTGGGTGTCCAGTGAGGAAACAGTATTTGACAGACGTGACCCTGTCCGGGCACAGAGATATGTTACAGGCACTTGCATCACATATACCCAGTGTGTGTGTGTCTGTGTATGTATATGTAGCCATCAGTTTGGTGTGTGTTTTTGAGCCGTTAGCATTTAGTATGTGTGTGTGTTGGTGTTCTGTGTGTGTGTGTGCGCACGCACGCACGCACATGTTGTTATTCAAAATAAATATCCAACATTGAGCATTTTTGTAGAATCCCCCCATGTTACAACCCAACAGTGTCCAGTGATTGGCTGGAGAAATAGTGGCCTCTTAGGCTAATGTCAGACGAGCGCAGTCTGAGCGCACTCTGCGTGCGTGCAGAACGGGCAGCCATACTGACGGAAAATACTGTAAACACCACACAGTCTGTTTTTTTGAAGGACTGAAATAAGAGTGATATAATGCTACAAAAACATTATATTTACGTAGGTTACTCAGTTACATAATTGCTATAAATCTATATAAAATCCCACTCAATCTAGCAGCAATCTTATACTATACTAATTACTAGGGATGTGCGTTTCGGGTTTCGGAATTTCGGAATTTTCACGAAATTTCCCGATTCGTGTTTTCGGATGCGGCCGAATTTCCGAAAAATTTTAGATCCGAAAATTTCAGATCCGAAATGTTTTCCGAGCCGAAACGAAAATTTTCGGATTTTTCGAATGGACTTGAAATGTGTCAAACGAGGAGAACAGATTTTCCGAAAAACGAAAATTTTCCGAAAAACGAAAATTTCTGAAAAACGAAAATTTTTGTAAAAACGAAAATTTCTGAAAAACGAAAATTTTTCGAAAAAACGAAAAGTCGATACAAAAAACAGGCAAAATGACACGAAAAATACGAAAAATGGTCGATATTCCGAAAATGTGCAATTCCGAAAAACGAAAATTTCCGAAATTACGAAAAGTCGATACAAAAACCGAGCACAGTGACACGAAAAATACGAAAAATGGTCGAAATTCCGAAAAAAAAAATGTACCCGAAAAACGTGCCGAATCGAATCGAATCGAAACCGAATCGGTCGAAACGGGCCGAATCGAAAAGTTCAAAAATCCGAAAAATCGAACCGAATCGAACCGAAAAAAAAATCGGTGCACAAGCCTACTAATTACACTAATAACTTAAACCTTGAGTATAAAATCAGACATTACACTCCTTGCTTTCTACAATCCAAATATATTTATTTAGAGGCTGAACAAATTAGCACAACATATATTTACAATAATAATAATGGAAGCTAAACCCCAATCTGCTTACCCACTTGGCTGCTAAGGACGCGCTCAGTGCATCCAGCCAAGTGGTTCTCCTGTGCTACGGACGCGCTCAGCGTGTCCGAGCACAGGAGGCAGCAATGCGCCGGATTCCGGCGGATTGCTGCGCCCCCCCCCCCCGGTGCGGGCTGACATCTTGGATGTCAGCCCAGCACTCGGGAGCCAGCGGGGACATTAGATGTCATCGCGGCGACGCGATGACATCTAATTCAGGCCCCCCCCGCATGTGCGGAGGAGGTGCCTGAAAGGGAGGGGGGAGGTCCTTCGGACCTCTCTCCCTCCCGATCGGCAGCGTTGCGGGGGTTAACCCAGGCACCATTTGGAAGGGCACAGCCTGCCCTTCCAAATGGTACCTGGCATTCACCCCTGGGGTGCCGGATCACGAATCGGCGCTGAAAAGCGCCTGTTCGTGATCCTTTCCCGGAGCTGGCCGACATCTTGGATGTCGGCCAAGCCTCCGGGAACTCCCCCTGAGGACTGGCGTCACCGTGCATAGCACGATGATGCCAGTCCTGGAGTTAACCCCTAGCTGCCACCAACGGTGGAGATAGGGAGTTCATTGGAACCCCCTATCTCCCGATCCGTGGCAGCTAGGGGTTAAAGTTTGGTACTGTTGGATCGGCCAGAGCATGGCCGTTCCAACGATACCAAACACGACTGAAAATTTTTGTAAAAAAAAATAAATAAAAATAAAAATAAAAAAAAATTATAAAAAAAAATATACATTTTTTTTTTCTTTTTTTTGGTTTGTTAGTGTAACAATATTGTTCCCATTTCAATTATAATGTGAACAATGATGCTGCACTAACGATTTTTGTATGCGGTGCGTTTGTTAAAAATCGTGTAATTTTCCCCCAAAAAAAATGTAACGAGACCCCATCTCTAATTTTTTTAACAAGCGCACCCCATACAAAATATAACCGCAATTGCTCGCATGTTAAAATGTGAAAAAAAACACTTTACACGTTGTAAATTATTGAAAATACATATTTTATTGCATTTTTTGTTATAATGTACAGACATGACATAACGTATACATATAATAATGACATATTATGAATCTGCCGAGTCTGACGGAAAGAACGATATATAATATGTCTGGGTCATATACTAAAATAAGCTTCAAAACACGTTTAAACATGATGAGCAAAACCGGTAAAAATGACCTCAGCACAGAGGTGTGAAAAGCCTCAGCAGCGAAAGGGTTAATGAATAGAGCACATGGCACATGTACACCCAGCTACTTTGATATTACCAATCCTTTCATGGTGGTGTTGGAGTTTGCAGGACAGAGAGAGAAAGACAGACAGAGATTATAGATCCATTGCTCCTCCTTAGATACGCCCCGTCCCTCCCAGCTCATTTGGTTATCTTTAGGCCATTTGCCTTCCTCTAGAGGAAAATGCACCCCTTTCAGGGGAGGGGGAATGACATGGACTCTCCAGGTGGGAAAACCAGTTGGACCAGTATTTCCTCTGTCCACATAGAAACTGCCATTATAGCTCTTACTCATATGCTATTTGAATAGCCATGCCTAAAGCCAGTCTCTTGGGATAATGTGAGGTTGAACCCTGGGTCCCAATTCTTACAAGGACGTAGAAAAAAAAGGGAATTATGGGAAATAAAAATAATATGAAAAATGATAAAAATTTGAAAAGGATATGAAAAGCCATTTTGTGCGTCAAGGTGCTGGACATCGCAAATGTGCTGCGTCTGACATCTCCCCATCACTCACACAGAACGCAATGCAGACGTGGCGCACTCTGTGCATCTGTGGTAGCGGTTTTAAGTTCTTGCCTAAGTTGCGTCTGTTTGCCACGTGCGTTGTGCGTGCGCAGTTCAGTGCAGATGCACATAGTGTGTGGGTCTCTATTGATCATGATTCTATGCTACGATGGACGTTAAACTGTGCGGCGACACGGACGTGATCACTGCATTCGTCTGACGCTGGCCTTAGCCGCAATGCACAGAGTTATTGTTCTTGTCATTAACCCTTCCATTACCTGTCAGTGAGATCTTGGAATAAGTGCACACTGAAATGTTTTCTGCAAAATCACCAACAGGACTGGCCAAGCTCTGTGATGATGGTAGATGTGTTGTTTGTCGCCTGATCCAGTGAATATGAAAAAAACAAACTCGAGTAAGAATAAAGACTAGACACAAGTTTCTGTTCTGAAAGATATCTCTATTCTGAATTCTGCAAGGAAAGCATTCCCTTTTTGTCACAATGGGAGGGACATAGAATCATGGATTACAAACCAATAAGAACTTTCAACGTCAGACAATTTGGAAAGAAAAGTTCAGCCCATACATACATATATCAAAATTAGTACATTCTGACAGGACAAAAGAAATGATTTTTTCTATATCTTAACGTTACAAGGATTTTGCAGACTTTTCCTACTTTGCTTGGAAAGGAGTTAACAAAGAAGATCGGTTTCTTATCAACATTCCTTAACTTCGAGAGGGAATGAAACTGAATAGAGAATATGTATCACAGTATTGAAACAGACAGAAGGGGAGACTTATTAGTTAAAATATATTTAAATAACAGGAATAACAGGATATTTATAAATATATATATATATATATATATATAAAAAAGTCCACACAATTCAGCACACATCCATATGGTAAACGAATACTTATCTTCTGCCTCGGTGCTATATCCCAAGAGCTATATACAGAACTGCCAGAAAAGGAGGGCGCACTCAAGGTCTTCGCTTTAAAAATAAAAGACTTTTAATCAAAGATGCACTAAAACCAACGTTTCGGCCTAAGCATAGGCCTTCTTCAAGGTAAAAACAAAACCGCATCATATTGCATTTTTATAGCTTAATAAATCATTACATTTAATTACATTTAATTACAAAAACATTACAAACCAGCTGGGTCCAATGTTGCGCCGGTTTCAGAGACGCCCTCCCGGAACCGGAAGTGACGTGTCGTCCTTTAGAAACGCGCAAATAACGTCCAACTAAAGACGTAAAGACATCAATCGTCATAGCAACCCGCCTGACATCCAAACAAAAACAAAAGCGCGGTGCCAAACTGACACCAATGCGGAGGGGAGCGCAGCAGAAGGGAAAAGAGTATTAAACTCACATATAACCCCAGATGATCCTCATTCCCATGTCCCAAAACTTAATCAGTGATCCCAAGGGCAACATGAAAAAGTGTATATATCTAAGAGACAACAAAATAAGTTGTCATGGCAACCTATTGCCTAGAATAGTTACTTAGTGAAAGGAGGGGGGAGGGGGGAAAAAAAGAATTCCCCATTATGATTAAGTGATTAAGTTATTTATAACACTACGCACTATGTTATATTTATATGTGTATTATATGAAATAAAAAATTAAAAAAAGAAAAAATAAATAAATATAAGAAATCTAAAAAATAAAAATCAAAAAATAAAAATAATAAAAATAAAAATAAAATGTGTAAAAAAAGGGAGAAAAGTGAAAAAATGTGTAAACAAGTATGGGAAAATATGTGCTAATTTAAGAAAACTGAGTGATTAAACGTGTATTAAATATACTTATAAAAATAAATAAAATAATAGCAAGGAAAAAGTAAAAGAAAATCATCCAGATCCATGAGGGATATCAGCGACTGTAAAGAAAAGATGTAAAGGACACATACTCATTAAGGCCATGTTTCTTTACAGTCGCTGATATCCCTCATGGATCTGGATGATTTTCTTTTACTTTTTCCTTGCTATTATTTTATTTATTTTTATAAGTATATTTAATACACGTTTAATCACTCAGTTTTCTTAAATTAGCACATATTTTCCCATACTTGTTTACACATTTTTTCACTTTTCTCCCTTTTTTTTACACATTTTATTTTTATTTTTATTATTTTTATTTTTTGATTTTTATTTTTTATATTTCTTATATTTATTTATTTTTTCTTTTTTTAATTTTTTATTTCATATAATACACATATAAATATAACATAGTGCGTAGTGTTATAAATAACTTAATCACTTAATCATAATGGGGAATTCTTTTTTTCCCCCCTCCCCCCTCCTTTCACTAAGTAACTATTCTAGGCAATAGGTTGCCATGACAACTTATTTTGTTGTCTCTTAGATATATACACTTTTTCATGTTGCCCTTGGGATCACTGATTAAGTTTTGGGACATGGGAATGAGGATCATCTGGGGTTATATGTGAGTTTAATACTCTTTTCCCTTCTGCTGCGCTCCCCTCCGCATTGGTGTCAGTTTGGCACCCCGCTTTTGTTTTTGTTTGGATGTCAGGCGGGTTGCTATGACGATTGATGTCTTTACGTCTTTAGTTGGACGTTATTTGCGCGTTTCTAAAGGACGACACGTCACTTCCGGTTCCGGGAGGGCGTCTCTGAAACCGGCGCAACATTGGACCCGGCTGGTTTGTAATGTTTTTGTAATTAAATGTAATTAAATGTAATGATTTATTAAGCTATAAAAATGCAATATGATGCGGTTTTGTTTTTACCTTGAAGAAGGCCTATGCTTAGGCCGAAACGTTGGTTTTAGTGCATCTTTGATTAAAAGTCTTTTATTTTTAAAGCGAAGACCTTGAGTGCGCCCTCCTTTTCTGGCAGTTCTGTATATATATATATATATTCATACAGGAAATTAAAAATATCTATCAATTCTCTCCTTTGATCACATATCACCTGTGATCACTAATTAAGGGATAAAACTAAACTAGACTAGTGAACCTGTTAAATTTGGGGTCACAGTGTCATCATGTTATACCTACAGTATAAGTCATTCCGATGCTCAGAAGGTAAGAAGGAGAGGTTAGTAACTACTCATAAGAGGGGAACGATGGAAAGGAATCAAGGTAGGTGGGGGTGGAAGTGCAGGATAGCCTGGCATTATAAGTGATTTAGAAACGCAAAATTTCTCAAGGCACAGCATCAGCAATTTGTAAAAAATGGTAATAACAATCATAACGAGATACATTAAACCATGTAAAATAGTTGAACCTAGGCTACCAAAACTAGAACTAAGGCCAAAGGCCCAATCAAAGGGACTTCATACTTTCCTGAGTTGGGTCTGAATTTCCTCAATATCATGTACGTCCTGTGAAACTTCACCTGAAATGTCATCAATGGGTCAAATTAAGAAGACCGCATACACCACCCTCCTTCATTAACAAATAATCAAGGGCCTTACGATTCTGGATTACTGCATTTCTGATTTGACGTTGCTCATCAGAAAGAACTGCTAGAGCATGTGTATACTGTGATAGTCTGTCCAGTTAATCTCCCTTCAAACAGCACATCTCCTTCAGTACATACACAAACACACACACACACACACACACTAGGGATGAGCCGAACACTCCCCGAGCTCGGTTCGAAGCCGAACCCGAACTTTCCAAATGTTCAGATCCGAACCCGAACCCGAACTCAAACCCCATACAAGTCAATGGGGCTGAAAATTCGGTTTTTAGAGTGCCCTCCAAGAGGGCATATATGCTAGATATTTGCCATAAAAGGTGTATGGGGGTCCGGGTAGTGCCCTGGGGGACAGGAAACAAGGACAAAAAGTTAAAAAAAAAAGTTTTTAAAGGGACAGTGAGTTTTCCATGAAATAAGGTTTAAAAATATAAACGAAAAATTACTTCAGATATCGTGCCTAGGAGGTCCCCATAACCTGCCCGTGAAGTGGCGGATTTCTAGGATGTATAGAAATGTGTGAAAACCAAAAAATGACATTTCAAATTACGGTAAATGCTTTTCCTTTAATCTATCCATAAACAACTGCTTGGGGCGGCAGTCCGTATGAAAAGAGGAGACATTTTTGGACACGCAGAAAAAGTTTATTGATTTTTTTGGCGGTGAAAAGCAGGAGAATGACTGGAGAATGGAAAATTCTAGACCAAATAGCCGATTTGGAAAGTGAGATAAGTGGGAGAATTTTTCTGGTTTGGCTATTTTGACCTAGAATATTCTCTTCAGTCTTTCTCCTGAGTTTCACCTTTCTCTGAATAACCCTGTCAGGGTTATTCAGAGAGCGGTGAAAAGCAGGAGAATAACTGGAGAAGTGAAAATTCTAGGTCAAAATAGCCAAACCAGAAAAATTCTCCCATTTAGGCTAGGGTCAGACTAGTGAATTTTTAACATGCGTTTAGGCGCACTTAATCACGGCCGCGCTAGCAGCAAATGACGGGCAATGACAGCCAATATACGAAGTACGGTCGCACGAAAGTCCGGCTGCGCAACGCAAGTGGAAAATGAAAGCATTTTTTCGAGAACGCAGAACTGCTAGTACTGACGTACAGAGTGCGCTGCGTCCACTAGCGGCGTGTGTGCGTGATTTGGAGACGTCAGACCCTGCTCATGTCCGGCCAACATAACGTCCAAACACCCAAAGTTTCCTGGTTTGGATCCGTAAAAAATCACGCACAAAAATGCGCATCGTATAACCGTTTTCGCGCATCCTGTGAAAAAATAAGGCAATGCGTTCGGACGCACTTTTTGACGGTCGCTGTGAAAAATGCGTTAGTCTGACCGTAGCCTTATCTCACTTTCCAAATCGGCTATTTGGTCCAGATTGTTCTCTTTTCCTGCCATTCTCCTGGTTTTCACCTTTCTCTGAACAACCCTGAGAGAGAGGTGAAAGCCAGGAGAACTGGCAGGAGAAGAGAACAATCTAGACCAAATAGCCGATTTGGAAAGTGAGTTAAATGGGAGAATTTTTCTGGTTTGGCTATTTTGACCTAGAATTTTCACTTCTCCAGTTATTCTCCTGCTTTTCACCGCTCTCTGAATAACCCTGTGAATGTTTAATCCCGAGGTGAAAAATAACATTGCTTAAGGCTGGGGTCAGACGAGCGCAGTTATCACGTCCGTGTTGCCGCACATTTTTACGTCCGCGGCAGCATAGCATTCTGACCAATGGAGCCCACACACGAAGTACGTCCAAACAGAAGTGCGTATGCATGGCGGACGCAGCAAACGGACGCAGGTTAGGCAAGAGCATAATACTGCTAGAACGGACGTGCGGTTAACACCAGTTAACCACTTGGCTGCTATGGACGCGCTCAGCGCGTCCAGCCAAGTGGTTCTCCTGTGCGCGTCCATGCACAGGAGGCAGCAATCCGCCGGATTCTGGCGGATTGCTGTGCCCCCCGGTGCGGGCTGACATCTTGGATGTCAGCCCAGAACTCCGGGACCCCGTCGGAGCAATTAGAGGTCATCGTGGCGGCGCGATGACATCTAATTCAGGTGCCTCCCCGCATGTGCGGAGGAAGCGCCTGAAAGGGAGGGGGGGGAGGTCCTTCGGACCTCTCTCCCTCCCGATCGTCGGGGGGCAT
Source organism: Leptobrachium leishanense (assembly GCA_009667805.1). Taxonomy (NCBI): domain Eukaryota; kingdom Metazoa; phylum Chordata; class Amphibia; order Anura; family Megophryidae; genus Leptobrachium; species Leptobrachium leishanense. Next base: position 56,231,319 of record CM019066.1, on the reverse strand, counting down.
AGGGTTAATCCAGGCACCATTTGGAAGGGCACAGCCTGCCCTTCCAAACGGTGGCTGTGATTAACCCCTGGGGAGCTGGATCACGAATCGGCGCTGAAAAGCGCCGGATCGTGATCCTCTCCTGCAGCTGGCCGACATCTTGGATGTTGGCCAAGCCTCCAGGAACTCCCCCTGAGGACTGGCGTCATTGTGCGTAGCACGATGACGCCAGTCCTGGAGTTAACCCCTAGCTTCCACCAATGGTGGAGATAGGGGGTTCATTGGAACCCCCTCTCTCCCGATCCGTGGCAGCTAGGGGTTAATGTTTGATATCGTTGGATCGGCCAGAGAATGGCCTTTCCAAGGATACCAAACATGAGCATGAAAAATGTTTTTTTAAAAAAAAAAAGTTTTTTTTTGTTTTTGTTTTGTTAATGCTGCAATATTGCTCCCATTTCAATTATAATGTGAACAATGATGCTGCACTAACGATTTTTGTATGCGGTGCGTTTGTTAAAAAAAGTGAAATTTCCCCCCCAAAAAAATGTAACGAGACCCCATTTCTAATTTTTTTAACAAGCGCACCCCATACAAAATATAACCGCAAACGATCGCATGTTAAAATGTGAAAAAAACTTGGCTTTGAGCGCTGATATCTCACCAAGTCACTTCTGATGGAGCAGACACGGAGTCACTGAGCCACAGTAATAATCATTTTACTTAAACAACACATTTTTCAGTGTTATCCAGCGCTGGAGTCATTAATAAATTAGTTACAGCGGACATCTAAGAAACTGTAACAGCCGAATAGTCACTTTTACAGTGACTCTGATACAGTAACTATCTCTCCATGAAGTGTAACAGCAGACTTCGGCAGAGAGATACAGGTACTGTAACAGCAGACTTCGGCAGAGAGATACAGTTACTGTAACAGCAGACTTCGGCAGAGAGATACAGTTACTGTAACAGCAGACATCGGCAGAGAGATACAGTAACTGTAACAGCAGACATCGGCAGAGAGATACAGTTACTGTAACAGCAGACATCGGCAGAGAGATACAGTTACTGTAACAGCAGACATCGGCAGAGAGATACAGTAACTGTAACAGCAGACATCGGCTGAGAGATACAGTTACTGTAACAGCAGACATCGCAGAGAGATACAGTAACTGTAACAGCAGACTTCGGCAGAGAGATACAGTTACTGTAACAGCAGACTCGGCAGAGAGATACAGTTACTGTAACAGCAGACATCGGCAGAGAGATACAGTAACTGTAACAGCAGACTTCGGCAGAGAGATACAGTTACTGTAACAGCAGACTTCGGCAGAGAGATACAGTTACTGTAACAGCAGACATCGGCAGAGAGATACAGGTACTGTAACAGCAGACTTCGGCAGAGAGATACAGTTACTGTAACAGCAGACTTCGGCAGAGAGATACAGTTACTGTAACAGCAGACATCGGCAGAGAGATACAGTAACTGTAACAGCAGACTTCGGCAGAGAGATACAGTTACTGTAACAGCAGACTTCGGCAGAGAGATACAGTTACTGTAACAGCAGACATCGGCAGAGAGATACAGGTACTGTAACAGCAGACATCGGCTGAGAGATACAGTTACTGTAACAGCAGACATCGGCTGAGAGATACAGTAACTGTAACAGCAGACATCGGCAGAGAGATACAGTAACTGTAACAGCAGACATCGGCAGAGAGATACAGTTACTGTAACAGCAGACTTTGGCAGAGAGATACAGTAACTGTAACAGCAGACTTCGGCAGAGAGATACAGTTACTGTAACAGCAGACTTCGGCAGAGAGATACAGTTACTGTAACAGCAGACATCGGCAGAGAGATACAGTTACAGTAACAGCAGACTTCGGCAGAGAGATACAGTTACAGTAACAGCAGACTTCGGCAGAGATACAGTAACACAAGCAGCTGATCTCTGGGCTCAGAGATGCATTTGATTTTCGGGAGTAAAGAAATTCGTTTAAATACGAAAGAAATCTAAACGAATATCGTGGGCAACTAAATAAATTTCATTTTAGGACGAATTCATTCATCCAAAACGAAATTTTGTGGTGTGCACATGTCTAGTGAGTATCCGGTAGCCTCACTGCGTGTGCAATTATAAGCATGTACGACTTTTCCCAATGAGTTCTTCCAGTCGGTCTTCCCTTTTTTTTTCAGAGTTCTCAACATGGATAGCAGTGTCCTGTTGAACCTTTCAACTTGCCCATTTCCTTGAGCGTGATATGGTGTTGTATGAGAGCCACGGACTCCAGAGAGTTCTTTCAGCCTTGTCAACATCTGATTCTCATACTCTTTTCCCATATCATGGTGGATCTTGCTCGGGAACCCAAACTTGAGTGCAAAATCATTAAAGATCTTCTCTGCTACAGTCTTGGCGGCTTTGTTCTTTGTGGCATAGGCCTGTGCGAACCAGGTGTAGTGATCCATGACTACTAGGATGTATTCATATCCTTGTTTACATGTCTCCAAGTGCAGGAGGTCTATGGATACCATTTCAAATGGATAGGTTGTGATAATGGAAGTCAACGGTGCTCTAGTAGACTTATTGGGCTTCTTTTTAAGACATTCACAGACTCTGGTCATGAGTGTTCCACATCCTTCTGCATGTGTTGCCAGTATAATCTCTCTCTAATCAAAGTGAGGGTCCTTTCAACACCAAGGTGTCCCATTTCTTGGTGTAATTCTTTGAATATGAGTGGGTGGTACTCTTTGGCAGGATAAGTTGATCTCGTTCTGACTTTTTTCTACGTAACACTCCATCTTTGTTCACATATAGGGATGAGCTGTTTGGTTCGATCAGTTCGGAGTTCGATTCGAACTTTGGTCGTTCGAAAGTTCGCGAACTTCGAACTTTTTGGGGTGTGTTCGGTTCGAGTTCGCAAAATAAAGAAATTTTGAAAAAAGTATAAAAAATGCTTAAAAAAATACTAAAAAATCTAGGAATAAAGGGACTCTTTACTGCAGAATATTATAAGCAATGGTTTATTAGATATTGAATTAAAACTAATGTGTACGTGAAGATTCTCACCTCTTAACTAGGGTCAGACGAACGCAGCTTTAAAGCGTTTAACAAAATCACGGCCGTGCTAGCAGAAATGACGTCCCAATTCGGGGACACGAAGTAGCACGAAAGTTGTCCGCGCAACTTAAGTAAACGAACGCATTTTTTCGAGAAACGTCAAAGTTTACTCACTGAGTACAGGAGATCATAGTGTGTTGATTGAACATTAGTGGTTAATGTTCGGCCAAAATAAAGTCCAGACACAAAAAGTGTATTATGATGCTTACAAATACGAAAAATCTGTATAGCTAGTATTCTGAAAAAATATGTGTTTGTTAGACTTTTACGGTGATAAAAAATGCGTTCGTCACCTCTAAATGACCTGTGTTTCTCAAACGGCAAACACCAGGTGTTTTTTGTCTGGTGTAATGAATTTGATACATTGTATGTAGAATGAAGGTGTGGTGTATCTGCTTCTGTTCTGAGTGAGAAGTGTTAATTTCTCTCCTAAAACTACTTCTAATATGCTGCATTTAACTGCTGTGTGAAAAAAATACAAAATTGCCCGCTTTTAACATCTAAAGCAATGTTATTTTTCACCTCGGGATTAAACATTCACAGGATTATTCAGAGAGCGGTGAAAAGCAGGAGAATAACTGGAGAAGTGAAAATTCTAGGTCAAAATAGCCAAACCATAAAAATTCTCTCATTTATCTCACTTTCCAAATCAGCTATTTTGACCTAGAATTTTCCATTCTCCAGTCATTCTCCTGCTTTTCACCTCTCTCTGAATAACCCTGACAGGGTTATTCAGAGAAAGGTGAAACTCTTGAGAATGACTAGAGAAGAGAAAATTCTAGGACAAAATAGCCAAACCAGAAAAATTCTCCCATTTCTCTCACTTTCCAAATAGGCTATTTGGTCTAGATTGTTCTCTTCTCCTGCCAGTTCTCCTGGCTTTCACCTCTCTCTCAGGGTTGTTCAGAGAAAGGTGAAAACCAGGAGAATGGCAGGAAAAGAGAACAATCTGGACCAAATAGCCGATTTGGAAAGTGAGATAAATGGGAGAATTTTTCTGGCTTGGCTATTTTGACCTAGAATTTTCACTTCTCCAGTCATTCTCCTGAGTTTCACCGCTCTCTGAATAACCCTGAGAGTCATAAAACACAATCGGCCACAATACTCAGCCACTAATTGGGTTAGTCGAGACTCATAGGAAATGTAGTTCAAAAACAACTGGATGGCCAAGGTTGCTGCACCTCTGAATTATAAACATACAGGGTTATCCAAAGAGATCCGAATGGCTGGAGAAAGGTAACCAAACGCTGAAAATCAGCATTCAGTTACCTTTCCTGCCATTCGGCTATCCAGAGAGCAGGCAATTCACCAAATCCTGGCGAATTGCCTGCACATACGGTGCCTGTTCGGTGTCTGTTCGAGGGCAGTGAAATCCCCATGAAAAAGCAATGCTTCGTCTATTCAGAGAACACAAACCAGCAGTGAAAGGTTCCCCTAATGCCCTACCATTCGGTGGTTTAATTCGGCAGGTTTATTCAGGCGAATCCCATAGGCTTCAATGTTAAAAATATTCCCGTTTTTTAATGCAATATCTAATAAACCGTTCAGTATAAAATTCTGCAGCAAAAAGTCTCTTTATAAAATTTTTTAGCATATTTTAAGCATTTTCCTGTTTTTTTTTTTTTTATTGTTTCTGTAACAGCCCTTTTTATTATCATTCATTGGATTTTATATGTAAATTTCAGACATTTTCGCTCAGTAGTTTCTTTGCAAACAGCGTTTCACTTTTCAAACATTCAAGCAAACTGTTTTGCTAATTTATTCACTCCATTCGTCTGCGGTGTCGACTTTTTCCGGCGGCTTCGCTGCGTGTGATCGTCTCCTGCTCGGCTTTTTCTGGCGGGTTAATCTAGATGTTTTTGCGGGTTTTCGGCGTGCATTCGCCAGGTTTTGCGGTTAGTTTTCGGCGGGTTTGCGGCGACCTTTCCCTGCAATTCGGGAACCCTGTGGTGCTTGCTGAATACACCGCAGGGTCGCCGAACTGGGAATCGTCAAAACAAACCGAATTGAAGAGAACGAAAAGTCACCGAACGTGCGGTGATTTTTCAATTCTAGTGAAATTTTGATGTGTCTGAAATTGAAACTTACGTGACAACTCTTATTTTTTTTTTCGTTAATTTATATTTGTTAAATACAGTTAATTTTAATTTGTTTAATAGAGTTAATATAAAATGGTTTATTACAGTTTATTTATATTTATTTTACCTTTACTATTGGTGCTTTTCAAACTTTATTCTTAAAAAGAAATTTAGCAGTTTCATGTTGTGTAGTTTTTTTTTTGGGGGGGTGCAAGTAGCTGGTCTTGCCTAGGGCGCAAAATAGTCTAGCACCAGCCCTGACCGCATGGTCCACCACTGCACTCTTCCACAATACCACAGAGGGGTTACTGTATGATGGCACTTGCAGGCCTGGCACCAAAGGCACAATATTTGGGTGCACTGCCACTGACGCCTGTACCAGATTCATATCCTCAGATGGGTTACTGTGTGACGGTCAGAGGGGTTACAGACTGCCGCCCCAAGCAGTTGTTTATGGATAGATTAAAGTTAAAGCATTTACCGTCATATGAAACGTCATTTTTTGGTTTTTACATATTTCTATACATCCTAGAAATCCGCCACTTCACGGGCAGGTTATGGGGACCTCCTAGGCACGATATTTGAAGGAATTTTTCGTTTTTATTTTTAACCCTTATTTCATGGAAAACTCACTGTCCCTTTAAAAACTTTTTTTTTTTTACTTTTTGTCCTTGTTTCCTGTCCCCCCAGGGCACTACCCGGACACCCATACACCTTTTATGGCAAATATCTAGCATATATGCCCTCTTGGAGGGCACTCTAAAAACCGAATTTTCAGCCCCATTGACTTGTATTGAGTTCGAATTCGAACATTTGGAAAGTTCGAGTTCGAATGCGAACCGAACTCGGGTGTTCGGCTCATTCCTATGCACATACAGTTTTGTCCATTGTTTCAGTAATGACTGGACATCTGGGTGTTCTGTCTTTTGGACCTTGTTTCCTGGACACTGATTTTTTGACTTGTATCTTAGAACTCTTCCAATGATGGGGTCTTTTTCTTGGGACTTTCGAATCTGCTCCGTAGTCAAGGGACTAGTAGCTGTACTAGGGGTTGCATCTTGTACCAGTTCCAGTGCACTTGTGAAAACTGTTCCTATCCCCTGGGACGGTTCTTCCAAATCTACAGATATTCTCAGTATTGAAGAGCTGATGATATCCTGTCTGATTTCTTCAGTACATTGATTCATGTAGTCGTTTATCTCTAGCGGCATTCGGGATAGACCATCTGCATCCGCATTTGACTTGCCTGGACGGTATCGAATAGTGAAGTTAAAATCTATAAGTTCTGCTACCCAATGGTGACCTGTGGCATTCAATTTGGCTGTAGTGAGGATATAGGTGAGAGGGTTGTTGTCCGTATACACCACGAATGAGGCTGTGTGGTACAGATAGTCCCTGAATCTTTCACAAATGGCCCATTTCAACGCCAGGAATTCTAATCTCCCAGAATGCATGTGGTAATTCTTCTCCGGTGGTGTCAGTGTTGTGGAGCCATATGCAATCACTACCATTTTTCCTCCTTACCTTTGATATAACACTGCTCCAAGACCTTCCTGCGATGCGTCACAATGTAACACGAAAGGCTGTGTGAAATCTGCATATCCCAGGACAGGTGGTTTCAACAAATAGTCAATGAGCTGGTTTAGAATTTCCTGATGGCTGTTCGTCCAGCTTATAGGTCTGCGGGACGGTAGATGTCCTTGCTGCTTGGTTGTTCGTCCCTTCTTCCTTGCTTAGAGGGTTCCCTCCTGTACCGACACTGTATTTTCCCCTTTTTGCTCTGATGGGGTCAGAGATAGCAACTCATATAAGGGCTTGGCAATTCTGGAGACGTTTGGAATGTAGGACCCGTAGTACGAGAGAAATCTCAAAATCTTTCTCAAATCTCCTATTGGTTAAGGCTTTTTTTCTTTTAATTTCTGTACTGGTGCAATCTCAGCTGGATCCATCGTGTAACCTTTTCCCGAGACCATCTTTCCCAGAATTCTCACATTTCTCTTGAATAGTTCGCACTTCCGAGGAGTTAGCTTGATACCATGTTGCTGGTACCTTCGTAATACAGTCTGAACATGCTTCAAGTGATCTTCGAATGTACTGCTATGAACGAGATTGTCATCCAAGTAAGGTTGGCAGATAACATCTCTCAGACCAGAAAGACATTCTTCCATACTCTGTTGGAACTCGGCAGGAGCTGAGCTGAGTCCAAATGGGATACGGACCCACTGATAAAGTCCCCATGGAGTAATGAAGGCGGTTAATGGGCGACTTTCAGGGTCTAGGAATCCTTGATGATAGGCCTTCCCTTGGTCAAGAACAGAGAACCACGAGCTGCCACTCAAGGAGTCCAACATGTCCTGTATTCTTGGGATTGGGTGGCGATCAGGCACTGACTTTCAGTTCAATTCCCTGTAGTCACAGCAGAGTCTCAGACTTCCATCCTTCTTCCTGACACATATCACAGGTGAAGAATATGGTGATCTTGACGGAGTTATCCATCCCTTGTTTAGCAGGTCTTGGATATACTCCTTCACTTGATGGAGGGGTTTTGGAATGGACATGTAGGTCTTCTGGGCAGGTGTGTTATCTTTCAGAGTGATGTGCATGTTGAGAGATGGGATGCAACTGATATCATTATCATCGAAGGCAAAAGCATTACATTCTTCCCTCAACACTTGTCTCACTGCTTGTTGCTGAATCTCACTTAAGTGGTCCACATTTACCGGAGGATCCCACTTCTGGTTAGTTCTACTACTGCTGTTAGCCCACATCTTTACTTCAGACTCTGGTGGCTCCAGCACATTGCTAGAGTGGTGGCTTGTTTGTTTACGTTGTAACTCTCGGTCGCTGACTGGTCACACTGCTGCTGGATACACTGTTTTTACAGTTTGGAGGTGACCCAGGAGACATCGTTGGTCTAATGTGATCTCATGCCCGGTGGTATTGGCAATAGGGATGGGTACATAGATTGGACTTCCCTTGCAAACAGCTACTACCACTTCACTGATGGCCAAACCTTCTGGTAATGAACACAGTTCAGACGGAACAAAGAGCATCTCTTGGCCTTTGGTTATGACTCCCACATGGGCGCGATCATGAATAGAGGTAATCTGTTCTGCGGGTAGGACTATTTTGTTCTGCCCTGTTCTCACAATGCCTTTATCATAATGTGCAGCTGGAGTCTGCATGAGTTTCAGCTGTCTTTGCTGTTACTGAAAATGCAATGCTCATCATCTGTATAACCCTGGCTGATGTTCCTGCTACCATCTTTTCTTGACTAACTAATTCTTCATTTACATTGAACCCAATAGTTGCATCTTCAGACACTTTAGGGTCACTTGAGACTAAAATTGGGACTGTCAGTGTCTCTGCTGATGCTGGCTCATAGTCCAATTGAAATTTCAGCTTAATCCATCCAAGAAATGGTATTTCTGCCTGGTTAGCTGCTAGTCCAGTCAGAGTTCCAGGTCCAAGCAGTTCTGCAATGGATCGGATGGTGGTGTGTGGGAGATATTGTTTTCTCCAAACGTCATTCACAATGCTGGCTTGTGCCCCAGTGTCCCACAAGGCTTCAATGGTGACATCATCAAGTCGGCAGCGGACAAGGCACCGTCTTCCAATCAGATCTAGCAACTTAGTTTGCTGTTGTGGTGGTAAATAGTTTACTGTGCTTATAGTAGAGGTTCTCAGAACTTCATTACTGGACTCCGTTCCCTGCTGTCTGGAAGTGTTAGTAGGCTGATGGTGTCTTCGCTGTTTCGGAGTTGTGACTGGGGTGTGCTGGGGTCGGTGGGACATGTGGTAAGGAGCTACTGGGGGTCCCGTCTCATTAGCCTGTTCGAGGTTTTCCAGCGACTGTGTCCTTACTTGGCATCCCCGTGACAAGTGTCCTCTTTGACCACAGCGGAAACAGTGAGTACATGTGGCTTCCGCATTGACCTCCCGGCATTCCCTACAACCTCTCTGTCTTGCTTGTGTCTGGATCATTGGAAACTCTCTTGGTCGTAGTTGGCTGCTGGTCTCCATGGCTGTGAGGAACATTTTCTTCATTTCAATCACATCCGCCTTGAGGTCTTCAATTAGCTTATAGGGATCTGGGCTAGACTCCTTAAGCAGTGGCGTAGCGTGGGTTGTCAGCGCCCGGGGCCAGCCAAGAATTGTGCGCCCCCCCAACCTGTGGACACGTTATCATGCCCTGATTCCCTTCCACCATTAGGGCATTGAACCCCTTAACTGTGATACAACAACCACTCGGGATACTTGGTTCCAGCCAAACAACACGGTATTCTAGGGTTTAAACAGTGGCAGACTTGAAAATGAAAGGTCTTTTTATTCCAGCATAACTCTCACATGGATATTGCCCCAGCCAGCTCTCACATGGATATTGCCCCAAGCCTCACATGGATATTGCCCCAGCCAGCTCTCACATGGATATTGCCGCAGCCAGCTCTCACATGGATATTGCCCCAGACAGCTCTCACATGGATATTGCCCCAAGCCTCACATGGATATTGCCCCAGCCAGCCCTCACATGGATATTGCCCCAGCCAGCTCTCACATGGATATTGCCCCAGCCAGCTCTCACATGGATATTGCCCCAGCCAGCTCTCACCTGGATATTGCCCCAGCCAGCTCTCACATGGATATTGCCCCAGCCATCTCTCACATGGATATTGCCCCAGCCAGCTCTCACCTGGATATTGCCCCAGCCAGCTCTCACCTGGATATTGCCCCAGCCAGCTCTCACCTGGATATTGCCCCAGCCAGCTCTCACCTGGATATTGCCCCAGCCAGCTCACACATGGATATTGCCCCAGCCAGCTCACACATGGATATTGCCCCAGCCAGCTCTCACATGGATATTGCCCCAGCCAGCTCCCACCTGGATATTGCCCCAGCCAGCTCTCACATGGATATTGCCCCAGCCAGCTCTCACATGGATATTGCCCCAGCTCTCACATGGATATTGCCCCAGCCAGCTCACACATGGATATTGCCTCAGCCAGCTCTCACATGGATATTGCCCCAGCTCTAACCTGGATATTGCCCCAGCCAGCTCTCACCTGGATATTGCCCAGGCCAGATCTCACATGGATATTGCCCCAAGCCTCACACATGGATATTGCCCCAGCCAGCTCTCACCTGGATATTGCTCCAGCTCTCACCTGGATATTGCTCCAGCTCTCACCTGGATATTGCTCCAGCTCTCACCTGGATATTGCTCCAGCTCCGGATGCCAGCAGGGGTTGGGGGCCCAGATGCTGTGCAGCGGGAGTGCCTGGTCAGAGATCCTAAACAGCGTGAAGGGAAGTGTTGAAGGGGAGGCGGCTGCATGCGTGTGTGCGCAGGTCACGCGGTCCGGCCAGTCAGGTGGTACATAGACTCCGTACCACCTGACTAGCCGGACCGTGTGACCTGCGCCTGCACGCAGCCGCCTCCCCTTCAACACTCCCCTTCACGCTGTTCAGGACCTCTGACCGGGCACTCCCGCTGCACGGCATCTGGGCCCCCTCAACCCGCGGGCCCTTGGGTGGCGCCCGAGGGCCCGGCGGTCAGTCCGGGCCTGAAATTTTAGGGGCGCAAATTTCTTTTGACATTAAGCTCCCCTAAGAAAACTGTGCCTGGGGCCACGGCCCCCCCAGCCACCCCACGCTACGCCACTGTCCTTAAGATTTTCCGGTGTTTTCTTTAAGTCTCCAGCGGTTTCACCCCTTTCTCCTGCACACATCTCTTTTAACTCTGTTGATGCTATAGTCAAGGGTTCTCTTCCATGGGAATGTACTTCCGTGTTGAGTTCATTTAGTTGTGGACCTTTTCCATAAGCAGTTTTCTTTAACTTCTGTTGTCTTTCCACCTCCAAATTAGCTGCTTCATTCACTCTTTCAATCAGTACTTCATCTGTGACAGCGATATCATTAAGGTAGGGTTTTACCTGAAACGTTACGGCATCACTCCGGAGTCCAATTTCAATAGAACGAAGAAACGTTCGTTGAATAAGGGCTGGACTGTACTGGTCTTCAGGTTCTTGGTCACGTGACTTCCACTGTAGCTTTTCTTTCAACTCAATTGCTCTGAATAAGAAATTCTGAGCTGACTCTTTGGGTTCTTGAGAGATATTCATCAATTTATACAACAGATCAGAGGAGCCATCTTCCTTATAGTGTCCCTTCAGGATAGTCTTCAATGTGCTGAGAGTATGTCCACTCTTAATCTCCAACATATCTCTGAGATGAAGTCCAGGGCTGACTGCCTGTATCACTGCCTCAATAATTTCCACTTCGGAATATCCCTTCCGGATTCCTGCTTCAGTCTGGTGGGCCAGGCTTGTGTAGGACAGTTTGTCTTTCTGTCCCGCTTCTCCAATCTGTCCACAGATTCTGAATTCCCACCGGAGGGTTACTTCTGGCACAGTGGCTGGCAACGGTACTGTCACTTCCCCCACCTTTCTCCCACTTTTGCTGCTCATGCTAATCCTATTCTCTAGGGTTCTCATCTCCTCTTCTAATGCTTTGCGAGCTCCATTTTGAGATTGTTGCAGTTGGAGATATTTCTCTCTTAGGTCTTTCATCTGATTGTCACACCCCGCTTACCTTCTGTAATAAACGACAGAAGGTCTTTCAAGTACTGGCAAACTTCATCTTCCTCTTGACTGTTTTCAATCTCCTCCAAGACTCTCTCTGCCGTTTGGATAAGGGTTCGTCTCAACTTGGTGAGGAAACCTGCCCTGCTTTCTTCTGGGCACTTTAGAAAGTGTCAAACTTCGACAAGACGAGGTTTCTCTAGCCGCAGTAGCGATGCGCTCACTTCATCTTGCAATTGCTCCATTTTCTAACATTTTTTTCTAAAAAAAAACTTTCTAGTGAATTCTAGATTCGTCTCTGGTAAAAGGAGTTGTCTTTTCTTGCTTGAAATTCCTCCTCCTAGCTGGCTCGCCAAAATATGTGTAGCATTTGTGGAATCAAGAGACGGAGCTTGTTCTAATACAACACATTTATTTTAGATTTTTCATTCTGAAACAGATATAACAGAGTGCCACAGGAGCAGAGCAAAAAAAGGTCAGTCTACTCTGAATCGCTACTTCGCAAGGCGAGATCCTACAAGTCATGTGACCAGCTGCATTAGCCTCAATGGAGTCCCATGGAGAGGATGCTTGCGGCACTTAGTGCTGCCGTGAGCATCCCGAGGCATAGCGCCATGTTACGGTGTAGGCTGCTGGATTAACTGTAATATTACGCTAAAATGGGGACGCTAACGTGATGATCATAATATGGCCCGTAGACTGGCCATCCACTGGCACTATAGTAGGGCGACCAACTTGGTCACCCAACTACGGAAAACACCATCGGTCGATCAGGGTCATCCACTGGAAGCGTCTGTGGATGAACCAGGTCAGCTACTAGACAGGTCCCCGAACGAAAAAAAAAAAATCCTGCTGCCGGGAGTTTTATTGTAAAACTGCAAAAGATACAGAATTATGACAATATATTTGGCTAGGAATGTAAATCTACACAGACACGTGACAAGCGATGCTTCCTAGCTGTGAAAATACTAACAGAAATAGAAGTTTAACTTAATGCTAAAACAAATCAAACACTATTAAACTAATATGGAACAGTATTTGAGTTGCTAAAAACATGTGCTTTAACTTAAAAACATTGATGCTCTACTTACAGACTTCTAATTCCAAGGCCTGTGTGAAAGAAATGTGGAGCTGACTTTCTGTTGCTCTCTGAACACCAAATGGATTCCTAAACCAGGAAGTAGCTGCAATGTATTGCTTAGTAATGGCTGACAAATTAAAGCAACAGTACCCTAATACATTAAACGCATGGAAATCTATGATTGCCAGAACAGGGGGTAACCACGACCGTTCCTGGTGCTGAAATAGGTTTCAGCACCAGGGACAGCAAAGCTGAATGCAGCCGGCTCAAAGAGAAAAAAAAACATGTTCGGCAAGAGAAAAAAAGCCTCTTGTTTTTTGTTTTTTTTTAAAAAGGAACCCAAAATTTCACCTAAAAATAATCAATAAATAGGCTTTTTGCTGAGGATTAAATAAATAAAAAGAAACAAAAATATTTTTTACATTGAATCCTATGGGCTTCGCACTGAATCACTGTGGGGCAATTTCTCTGCCGCGGCAGGTGGATATACTATCAGGGTTATTCAGAGAGAGTGAAAAGCAGAAGAATGACTTCAAAATAGCCTATTTGGAAAGTGAGATAAATGGGAGAATTTTTCTGGTTTGGCTATTTTGACCTAGAATTTTTCATTCTCCAGTCATTCTCCTGCTTTTCACACTCTCTGAATAACCCTGTATACAATTCATCTTTTTACATTTTTCCAGGTTTCCAGTTTAGTGTGAGGTTGGGGTCAGACCAGCGCACTTTTAACATGCGTTCTGGCGCACATAATTACGGCCGCACTAGCAGCAGATGACGGGCAATGACGGCCAATATACGATGTACGACCGCACAAAAGTCCGGCCGTGCAATGCAAGTGGAATTTGATCGCATTTTTCTGAGAATGCTGAACCGCTAGTACTGACGTACTGAGTGCGCAGCTGCGGCATAGCGGCGTATGTGTGAGATTAGGAGATGTCAGACACTGCTTATGTCCAGCCTACATAACGTCCAGACGCAAAAAGAGTTTTATTGACGATCCGTACAAACTCACGTCGTCTGACCGTTTTTGCGCATTCCGTGAAAGAATACGTCAATGCGTTCGGACGCACTTTTTCACGTTCGCGGGGAAAAATGCTTTCGTCTGACCCTAGTCTAAAATGGCGTAGCTTTGGTTTTAAAAATACTTATTCCTGTAGGTAAATGTGTTTCTGTATAGCCAGTAAACAAGCTTTACTGCTGTGTAATTTCTGCAACGGGGCTTTTCCCATTATCTAGCTGCATGTTTAATTCAAGGGATCTGTGATAGTGGTTGTGTTTAATCTGATGTGTTAGAACAATGGATTATACAAATGTTGTGTGAGCTGAAGGCTAAAGAATGTAAAGAATGTTTATTGTAAATAACTGACATAATGTAATTAGTATATTGGTAGGACAAGGTGCGTCATTTATGCAAATTATGACTGTTGGACTTCAGCATAAATGGTGGCGTTTTGTTCATTAAAAGTCAGAGAAGTCTCAGATCTCAGAGAGAGAGAGAATCCTGTTTTAAAGCATACAGCCGCGTCTGGTGTTTTTATTTCAGCGACGCTACACTATATACTCAACATCAGAAGGCACCGAGCAGCCTTCTGGAAATTCCTAACGGCTCCAGGGCAGAGGAACAGAAGCAGGCAGGTCAAGCTGCTCGAGGCGCTGAAGACAGCGCTCCCAGTAGCCGGGCTGACCGCAACGAAGGGGTGTCTGGAGAGTCAGGACAGGCAGAAGAGAACGGTTCTGTCACATTAGTGGCAAGCGGTGTGGATAGAGGCTCTTTAACACTAATACACCCCGAGATGACAAACTATACAGCCTGCAAGCAGGACACCCTGAAGGACCTGCTGGAAAGCCATGGAAGGAACGAATATTGAAGAAAGGGTCAAAGGCACAAGTTTGGTGCAACCAGGAGCGAGATGGAAATGCTCAAGGAGGTAAAAAGACGCCTCAAGCAATATGGTCTAAACCCTAGCCTGGACCTGTTCCAGAGCGTTTGGAATGAGGTCTGTTTATTGCAGAAAGGGGAGCTGTGCAGGACCAGGAAGATTTTAACCCTCTGCATGTGGAATACAGTAAATATAAGGTCCCAGGCTGGATGGAGCCAGGGGACATTCGTGGCCAGGAGGAGAACTGGCTGGCAACTACACCACACACCCAGAGGGTGTCTACAGACTTGGATTGACAGAGACCAGGGATTTTGGAAGCATCGGCTTCTGCCAACGCCAAGACCCAAACAAAATATTCCTCCGCACCAACCGTGACCATCAACCCACCCTCAAGTAAGGCTAAAAAGAAGCGGAGGGGTGGACGGGTGAAAGAAATGGAGGTCGTGCTGGAGAGCGAATGCAAATGTTGTGACCCACTTCGAAGGGAGGTAGAAACCTTGAAAGGGCAACTAGACTTTGCAATACCCAGAGTGAGAAAGAGACTGGCCTGCAATTGCACCGGCTACAGGATGAGCTGCGAGCTTTCACGGTGGAGAGAAATGGTCGCTGCATGGAAGTACGAGAACAGTCGGTCAGTATACTAAAATTGTCATCCCATCTGCAGGTCTGTGAGGACTGTAACATCGACCTACACACGGAGCTCAGTGGTGCTCAGGCGCAGATAGCGGAGCTGGAGCGCAGCTCCCGTGTAATGATCGAGCAGCTGGAGGCTGAGCGGCGAACTGGAGCTGCTCAACACATAGAAATAACAGCTTTTAAAATTCACCTGGAGAATAGGGATGAGCTGTTCGGGTTCGGACGGTTCGGAGTTCGGCCCGAACTCTGGCAGTTTGAAAGTTCGTGAACTTCGAACTTTTTGGGTGTGTTCGGTTCGAGTTCGGAAAAAAAAAAAGAAGTTTTGAAAAAAGTATAAAAAATGCTTAAAAAATAATAAAAAAAATCTAGAACTAAAGAGACTCTTTACTGCAGAATATTATAAGCAACGGTTTATTAGATATTGAATTAAAAACTAATGTCTAGGTGCAAAGATTCTCACCTCTAAATGACCTTTTTTTTTTTTCAAACGGCATAACAACAACAGATGTTTTAGTCTGGTCTAATCAATTTGATACATTTTATGTAGAATGAAGGTGTGGGGTGTCTGCTTCTGTTCTGAGTGAGTAATTTCCCTCCTAAAATTTCCTAATATGCTGCATTTAACTGCTGTGTGAAAAAAATAAAAAAATTCCTCATTGCCCGCTTTTCACATCTAAAGCAATGTTATTTTTCACCTCGGGATTAAACATTCACAGGGTTATTCAGAGAGCGGTGAAAAGCAGGAGAATAACTGGAGGATGGAAAATTCTAGGTCAAAATAGCCAAACCAGAAAAATTCTCCTCATTTATCTCACTTTCCAAATCAGCTATTTGGTCTAGATTGTTCTCTTCTCCTGACAGATCTCTTGACTTTCACCTCTCTCTCAGGGTTGTTCAGAGAAAGGTGAAAACCAGGAGAATGGCAGGAAAAGATAACAATCTGGACCAAATAGCCGATTTGGAAAGTGAGATAAGGCTAGGGTCAGACTAACGCATTTTTCACAGCGACCTGTCAAAAAGTGCGTCCGAACGCATTGCCGTATTTTTTCACGGAATGCGCGAAAACGGTCATACGATGTGCATTTTTGTGCGTGATTTTTTACAGATCCAAACCAGAAAACTTTGGGTTTCTGGACGTTATGTTGGCCGGACATGAGCAGGGTCTGACGTCTCCAAATCACGCACACACGCCGCTAGTGGACACAGCGCACTCTGTACGTCCGTACTAGCGGTTCTGCGTTCTCGAAAAAATGCGTTCATTTTCCAATTGCGTTGCGCAGCCGGACTTTCATGCGACTGTACTTCGTATATTGGCTGTCATTGCCCGTCATTTGCTGGTAGTGCGGCCGTGATTAAGTGCGCCTAAAAGCACGTTAAAAATTCGCTAGTCTGACCCTAGCCTGAATGGGAGAATTTTTCTGGTTTGGCTATTTTGACCTAGAATTTTCCATTCTCCAGTCATTCTCCTGCTCTTCACCGCTCTCTGAATAACCCTGACAGGGTTATTCAGAGAAAGGTGAAAGGTGAAACTCAGGAGAATGACTGAAGAGAAAATTCTAGGTCAAAATAGCCGAACCAGAAAAATTCTCCCATTTATCTCACTTTCCAAATCGGCTATTTGGTCTAGAAGTTTCCATTCTCCAGTCATTCTCCTGCTTTTCACCGCCAAAAAATCAGTAAACTTTTCTGCGTGTCTGAAAATGGCTCCTGTTTTCATACCGGCTGCCGCCCCAAGCAGTTGTTTATGGATAGATTAAAGGAAAACTGTTTACCATCATTTGAAATGTAATTTTTTGGTTTTTACATATTTCTATACATCCTAGAAATCCGCCACTTCACGGGCAGGTTATGGGGACCTCCTAGGCACGATATTTGAAGTAATTTTTCATTTTTATTTTTAACCCTTATTTCATGGAAAACCCACTGTCCCTTTTAAAAATGTTTTTTTTTTTTTACTTTTTGTCCTTGTTTCCTGTCCCCCAGGGCACTACCCGGACCCCCATACACCTTTTATGGCAAATATCTAGCATATATGCCCTCTTGGAAGGCACTCTAAAAATCGAATTTTCAGCCCCATTGACTTGTATTGAGTTCGAGTTCGGGTTCGGGCCCGAACATATGGAAAGTTCGGGTTCGGGGCCCAACCGAACTCGGGCGGTGTTCGGCTCATCCCTACTGGAGAACTGCGAGCAGGTATTAGAGCGGACACAGCTCTCCCGAGATACTATTCAGGCATGGGCCTGGGAGCAGGAGGAGGAAATACAGATGCTCCAGAACCAACTCCAGCTGTGCCAACACCAGCTACTAGAAGCAGACGCAGCTCGGAAGGAGAGCCTCGCTCAAACTAAGGCAAGCGAGATGGCGGTGAGCCGTCTGACACACCAACTAGGTGTATTGGAGCAGGAGCACCAGGGCACTGTTAGCCACCTGCAGGCTGAGCTCGAAGGGACACGAGCACAGTGCCAACAGCTCCAAGATGAGTTGTCCCTGGCACAAGCTGCCAGCACCCATGTGCCCACCACGGAGGAGAGCAGCAAAACAGGGAGTCAAGTCATTGCCCCTGTTATATTTTGCATAGAGGAGCAATTGTACCCAGTGTTGCTGGAGGTGGATGCTGTGCTGGCATCAGAGTGTGCTTTGTCCCCAACGAAGATGGAGACCACCCAGTACTCCACCCCTGTGACCCAAGGTGCTACAAGAGAGGGGACCACTTCTTACCTGCCTAGAAGACCAGCAGAATTGGTGAGTGACTACCCTGAGAGACTACCAAATTCCTGGTCCCAGGAAGAATTGCGCCCTTTTGGGATTGTGGGGATTGCCGTGGGCTGGGCCCTTTTTAAATGTTCAGGAGGGGGGCATCAGCAGAAGGAGACACTGGGAACTGTGACTGCTGACTGTATTCGGGTCCTGGGTCTGCAGAGGTGCCCTGGACAGAGCAAGATATGGGGGGTAATTTCAGGGTGCCCCCTAACAAACATTTTATGCCTGTGGACTGTGGTGGCCTGTTGCCTGGCGCACTGGACAAGAGGGTTGGCCTCTTGCCCCGAGACTATGGACCCACAGCTTTCCAGCAACCGTCAGACCCTGCTGACTTTGCTTATGTGCCCGCAACCATGGAACTTTGAAGATGGCACAGAAGAGGGGCAAGGTGAGAGGTCTCGTCAGTGGCAAGTGATCCGTTTGGGATCTAAGCTTGCCCTGCCATTCTGGAAGGGGGGACATATGTCATGGAGCTGATGTAACGCTCTATGCTTCAAACCCCAAGAGACTTCATGTTCAATTTATATTGTGTGATTTTAGATATATTTTACATCGTTTGGTTTTAGTTTAAATTAGTTTAGTGTAAAATGGTGTAGCTTTGGTTTTAAAAATACTTATATTCCTGTAGGTAAATGTGTTTCTGTATAGCCAGTCAACAAGCTTTACTGCTGTGTAATTTATGCAACAGGGCTTTTCCCCTTATCTAGCTGCATGTTTAATTCAAGGGTTCTCTGATAGTGTGTGTTTAATCTGATGTGTTAGAACAATGGATTATACAAATGTTTTGTGAGCTGAAGGCTAAAGAATGTAAAGAATGTTTATTGTAAATAACTGACATAATGTAATTAGTATATTGGTAGGACGAGGTGCGTCATTTATGCAAATTATGACTGTTGGACTTCAGCATAAATGGTTGCGTTTTGTTCATTAAAAGTCAGAGAACTCTCAGAGCTCAGAGAGAGAGAATCCTGTTTTAAAGCATACAGCCGCACCTGGTGTCTTTATTACAAATACGCTACACTATATACTCAACATCAGAAGGCACCAAGCGGCCTTCTGGAAATCCTAACGGCTCCAGGGCAGAGGAACAGAAGCAGGCGGGTCAAGCTGCTCGAGGCACTGAGGACAGCGCTCCCAGTAGCCGGGCTGACCGCAGCGAAGGGGTGTCTGGAGAGTCAGGACAGACGGAAGAGAACGGTTCCGTCACACCCGGCATGAGGGTTTTGAAGGAGGAATGGCCTGGTGAGATATAGTTTGTATTGATGATTACGAGCCCTTATGTGCCCTCAATCATATAACCAGATAGGCGATATAACTTACTCATGATCACAAAGGGTTAATGTGTGCCAAGTGCAAGACGCTTGAGCCAAGTGCAGAGAGTCCATGTGTTGGGTGCAAAAGACTTTTGTCCTGTTGTCCAGGATTAGGGTGAAACCAATAAAAACTAACCCCCCCCAGGTCATGAGCTGATACCACCATTCCTTGATAGATCAAAGAGAGGTGTAGCTAATGAGATTTTGGTCTTTTGTTATCTGTAAATCTATACCACCAATGTGAGAGGTTTCACTCATCACTGTGGATCTATAAAATGTAGAGCGCGGTACAATGTTGATGGGTGTTTTTTAACTGACACTTGTTTTTCTGGATTGGTTCAATCAACTATCATTGTGGACTAGACATGTGCACAGCACAAAATTTCGTTTTGAACTAATGGATTAGTCCTAAAATGCAATTTATTTAGTTACTAAAGAAATTCGTTTTCAGTTCTTTAGTATGACAACTAATTTCATTCATCCGAAAACCAATGGATACAATTACTATTAAGTGCTCCTCAGAGGGCTGAGATCGCTACTCTCACTCTCAGCACAATGTGGGCCATATTACATAGTTGGTGCTAACATAACCAGAGCTGTTGTAAACTTCCAGATCCATTATAGCCTATGAGGTTTTCAGTTTACAACAGCTCTGGTTAAGTTAGCACCAACATTGTAATAGTGCCCCGTGTCTGGCAAAGCTGTTACAGTAACTGACTGCTGCTCATCACAGCGCTCAGAGAGGTTAAGAACAATATTATTTCCTTGTTTTACTGAAACTCTGAGCGCTGTTACTGTCAGTTACTGTAACAACTGAGCCTGATACATTGTACTGAGAGATAATGTAACAAGCAGCCGATCTCAGCGCTCGCAGCCACTGGTTTTAAAGGCTGTTTAATGTTTAGAACATCCTCCTGCGTTAATTAATACCCCTCTCTGTATAATATATAGAACATCCTCCTGAATTAATTAATGTCCCTCTCTGTATAGAACATCCTCCTCAATTTATACCTTTCTCTGTATAATGTATAGAACATCCTCCTGCATTAATTAATGCCCCTCTCTGTATAGAACATCCTACTGCATTGGCATGTGGAGGGTGCAGAACTTCGGATGTTGCGATGTCGCGCTCTTCATTGCTGTCTCTTTCACTCATCAATGTAATATCACAAAAAGGACTGAACTAAAATGTAGTGCATTTTATTTTAGTTTCTTTCGTTTTTTGTACTGAGCAGTTTCGTTTCTCTTGACTCATACTAAAACTAAATTATCCCAAAATTCTGACTAAATCGTTTTAGTACTAAAACGAATGCACATGTCTATTGTGGACGTTTACAACTGTTATTCCACCATCTAGCGTAATTATGTTGGTTTCATACTGTCCTTCTACCAATTCCAATATGGATTACTCTTTATGCAGACTAGGGACATGCTAGAAATCTATAACTAATTAACAGGGACATACCAGACAGCAGACTTCTGCAACTTGTCCACTTTGAGTGTGGCAATGTATCCTCATTGCAATATTTGTTTAATGTCTTCGATTTATTCCTTTACATGCCATACCATCTTTCATGTGATACATGGTTTTTAATACCAATACAACAATTGAGTTATATGGCTGAAATTCCTTTGCATTAATTCTTTGTAGAATGATACTTAATGGTTAAGACACATTCAACTTAACCATTGACACTTTAACTAATTAAATTGTCCACATTTAATAAGGATTTTGGTAGGACACTCTATACCCATTTGATTTAACTAGCGGGTAGCAATCTATTTTGCCGAGATACAACGATCTATCTGCAAGTATCTATACTTCCAACAATATATCTATATTGTGATTCAAGGTTGTTGCGATCAAATGATTTATCTGCAAGTATCCATACTTTCAAGAACACACATATATTGTGATACAAGGTTGCGTTTTGGATTTTGTTCCTCTATTCATATAACCACGAATTTTGCAGGCTTTCATCCTGCTTACTATTGGAGTGAATAGGGACTTCTTCGGGATATTCAGTCACCTGGTCTTGCAGATAGTGATTTATTTGGTTATATCATAACCATCTATCCGCTCAAGTATCCTGGCTAATTTCAACACACTCATATTGTGGTATAAGGTTGCGTTTTGGAATGTATCCTTTAATCATACAAGCAACCAATAATTTCATAGTCTATCACAATTAACCAACACTGTCGCTAATTCCAAGCATCTGTCAATCTCCCTTCATATGGGAATTGCATCACCAATAGGTGACCATTTCAAGCTTAAACCTCAGTAGTTGTCTATATGGTTAAATTTCTATGAGATTATAAATGTAACTGTCTGGAGCTTCAAATGCTACATCGGTTCCTGTAATTAGTAGCAACATTAACAAGTCCACAATTTAACACCTATTGTTCACATTATTTCTGATGCATTATTTATTTGTAATTATACGGTTAATTTGTTTTGTCCAATAATAAAATTACTATTTTAACTACCCCCAATCTAAATTCTTGATAGTGGTTTGTCCACATATCTTCAATTTACTTTTTGTATAACACTATATTAGATGGTTTAATCCCACACCGGTTGGGGCGCTCTCTAATCTATCGCTATCCCAGTTGGGATTAGTCAACTGCTTTTTTGATCATTGCTCAGTGTTGCCGTCAACCAGAGATGCCACTGAGTCTCAGTGAATAAATCCTGACTTCCTGAAGATCCTCTGTCTGGGTATTATTTCTCCGCCGCGGCACGATATCCCTCAAACAGAATCCTATTTCAGTTTTACTATACAATTAATCTTTTTCATGTTTCTGTGTCGCGTTACGGCGGTTTTACTATACAATTAATCTTTTTCAAGTTTCTGTGTCACCGCACAGTGGTTTTACAATACAATTCATCTTTTTTTCATGTAAATTGTATCAGATCGTCTGATATCATCTGACAAAATCCCCTTCAAATTGTAAGGATTGCTAAATCTGTTGTAATCGCAAAAAAAGAAGTCTGAAATCATCCGATGGAAGTCGGAGGCAGCTGATGAGGGCTGATTCATCTGCATGCTGTAGGATCGGTCAGACAAGTTCAGGCAATATCGGATGATCGCACCATGGCACAAATACGGTGCCAGTGGATGGCCGGCTTAAAGTCCTCAACCCCCCTTAAACAACCCCAAGGCTACCCCTGTTAAAAATGAATATCTGCTGTAATTCAGAGACTGATGTGACCCCCTCATTATAAAAAGGTGAATTCTTTACTTTCATTGAAGGGGTCTCACGCCTCCTATATACAGCACAAACTATATTACTGCACACACCAACAAAATAAACTATTCTCTGCCATCCATAGGGCACATGCATTCACCTTTTTTATGGTGATCACATGATTCTTGGGGGGGTAAGTCACCCCTCATTTTAAAGGAGTTTTGGTACATTTGATTTTGCATAATATGGGTTTGAAACTCACCTCTAATCAGGGAGGCCAGAGCGGGCAGATAAAAGTGAAATTCCTATAGAAAAACAGAGACAGAGTGTTACAGACTGCTGGAGCCATCTTTAACTTACTGAGGCCAGAGCAGCCCAGCCCCTCCTTCCACCAATAAAAACCCCTCCCCCTCTACAGGAGGCACAAAAGACCAAACGGATTCTCAGTAACGCATTGAAGTTTTATTGAAATGAGCAACATGTATTATTGATTTCAGCATTGCAAAAAATATTGAAGGCATATTTATCACCATAGGGGTTATTCACAGAGCACCAAAATGTCGCCGACATTTCGATGCTCTCTCGTTCCCTGCACTTCAGGGAATCAAATTCACCATTCGCTGCAGGGCCTTGAAGTGCAGGGAATTTGCCGCCTCAAACCCGGAGGGCCGCCAAATGCAGCCCACAAGCTACCGTGCACAGTGCCGACCAGCCGCAGGCAAAAGTCGAAAAGCCACCGGACGGGTAATTAAAAAAAAGCAATACGCTTGAAAGTGTCAAAATTGAAATGCTGGTTTCAAAGAAACTACTGAATGAAAATGTCTGGAATTTACATATGATCCAATGAATGATAATAAAAAGGGCTGTTACAGAAAAAAGAAAAAAACACAAAGAAACAGAAAATAAATTCTCGGAAAAATGCTAAAAATATCCTAAAAAGGAGAGACTTTTTCTGCAGATTAAAATAATAAACAGTTTATTAGATATTGTATAAAAACGGGAATATTTTTAACATTGAAACCTATGGGATTCGCCTGATTAAACCTGCTGAATGAAACCACCGAACAGCAGGGCATTTCACGGATATTTCTCTGTTGTTCAATGTGAATAGATTAACCATTGCTTCTCTATGGGGGATTTCACTGCCGCCGGACAGACACCGTATTTCACTGCCGCCAGACAGCACCGTATTTCACTTCCGCCGGACAGCACCGTATTTCATTGTCGCTGACCAGCACCGTATTTCACTGTCGCCGACCAGCACCGTATTTCACTGCCGCCGAACAGGCTCCGTATTTCACTGCCATCAAACACGCCCTGTATTTCACTGCCGCCGAACCGGCACCGTATTTTGCTGCTGCCGAACAGGCACCGTATTTTGCTGCCGCCGAACAGGCACCTTATTTCACTGCCGCCGAACAGGCACCTTATTTCACTGGCAATTCACCAAAATTTGGCAAACTGCCTGCTCTGTGAATAGCCATGAAATGGTCACGAAATGTCACCATATGGGGAAATTCCCTGTTCACTGCATTTTTTCCATTCTAATGCACAATACATACTCTGTACACACAGCCTGCATGCAGACCCCCTGAGTGACCTGGTGGTGCGCAGTGTATTCTAAACACAGGGAGGCACTGACATGAGTCAGGGTCCATACACAAAAATGAGGAACGGGTCCCCATCTTAACCCCACCCTGCCCCCTCTGCCTATCCTCTCCCAGCATTACCAACCCCTCGCCATCGTGTCCCTTCCTAATGCCCTCCCACCCCTATTAAGTTTATGGTCTTATAAGAATCATTTCTTTTTTCTCTGTCCTTGGTGCAATATATATTCACACTTTAACCCCTAATCTGCCGTGTACGTCTTGAATATCACATTGTGCCCCTCACTCACCTTGTGATCACTTTGAAATGTGTGCATACATTCAGGTTTGGGATGGGAAGGGTTAAGGGAAGGATCATTTCTTTATTGACCCCAGTAATTTGGTGCAGTGTATTCCCAGCCTGTCGAGGGGACACGTATTTATGGATACATGTGCTTTATCTGACTTTCACGGGTCCTCCGCTCTCCTTTGTGCTTCACCGGCTCCACCAGGTTTTACTCAAAACATGTTTCTTTGGATATTTTTTTTTAACGAGATCCTTAATAGAGTTTAATCCGTGTCTATTCACACACTCATTCGGCTGTTTTCTAGTGACTCGCTTTTCTTCCTTTTTATCATTATTTATAGTTTCTAAAGAAAAGGAAGGATCCTGCCCCATCCCATCAACGCGGTGCTCCTACCCGCCTCCCCGTCCAAAATGCCAGTGTGACAGCGACTGTAAAGGAACAAAGAAATGCTGCACCCCTCTCTGTCGCCAGGAGTGTACAGACCCCGTGAAAGGTAACGTATTCGAAGACCCCTAGATCCAGGGGGACTCACAGAACAGGGGATTGCGCACTTTAATAGTGACTAACTAGTGGACAGGACTACTTTCCAGCGATGTCCTGTAGGATGGCTCCTCCATTCACCGCAGAGACACCCTGACACTAGGACCACACTTACACACCCCACAAACACACTGACACTTCCCTGTCACACACACTGACACAGACATGCAAACAAACACTCCAGACACTATCTGGGATACTCCCCAAAAATGTATTTTGACTTGCATCACTTTGAACTTGTGGTGCATGGGCCTAGAATGTATTTGGGAGGTGCAGGCCTCATGTTCTATATCATTTCCCTGCCCTCTCTTATGTTGAAGGCACCCTGTGCCTGTAGGGTGCAGAATGTTTGTGTAATCTGTGTTATGCATGAATATAACGTTATTGTCTGTCTATCGTCCTAGTCTAGGTGTATCTGTTGTTACCTGCTAAACACTGCCCCTTTATCTGATGCCTTTAGACTGTAATCCTGTTTACCTGTCACAATTGCCATTGTCTTGTCTAGGAATGTTGTGCAAATGTTTATCCCATGATCTATCCTAGTCTAAATATGTCCCAAATGCTGGGAAGCAGAAAGAGCAATAACATCAGCACATGAGAAACTCACAACATTGTCTATGGGATGGATTATGATGTAGTGCTGTAACACGCAAAGGTGTAATTTTCTATTGGCTGTAACGCTACCCTTGGACTGTACATATGTAGGGCAATAAAGGCGTTCAGTGTTGTTGTAACTGGTCAAAGCTCCCAGATCTACAGCCTCATCTTATTCCTGGGGCAATGCTAGTAGGCTCTTTACGTGAACCCATCCATAAGCTTTGTCTAAGGACTGGAAAAAGGCAAGAGACTATGCTGGGGAGAACACGGGGGTCCAGCAAGGAAGCTGCATTAACAGATGTGACCCAGTCTGGGTATGGATATCTGTTAAATGTATGTTCTATGGATCTGTGTCTCAACAATGTAAAATCAACACCGAATCTTTATTAGATAATTACCACAACATTAGGGGCCACATTACACTCTTCACACTAAAACGGGGAGGCTAGGGAGAAAACCTGCGCCTGCAGATAATGTGCGCCTGCAGATAATGCGCGCCTGCAGATAATGTGTGCCTGCAGATAAGGTGCGCCTGCAGGTTTCTCCTTTAGTATGATATTAAAATGCAGGCGCTAGAAAAGCTTCCTGCATCGTAATGCAGCACTAAATTACGGGTTGCACGCGGCAGCACTAAGTGCTGTCGCGAGCATCCCCTCCATGCAGTCTGTAGGACTCCATTGAGACAGACGCTGTCGGTCACATGACCTGCTGGATCTCGCCTCGCGAGATCCAGCAGGTCGGCATAGTGATCCGCAGAGAGAGACTGGGAGACTTTTTCTCCAGTCTCTCCCTGCTCCCGGCAGCCAGAGGAGGCGGTTGGAGCCACGGTCCTCGCCGTGGGATGGAAGGTGAGTATGTGATCATGTTTGGGAAGGGGGTTTCTGCTGGTGCGAATGGATTCTGCAGCAGTGGAATCCGTTAGCACAAGGTCCAGGCTGTGTTTAACTTTCGGGTTAACCGCAGCTGAACGTTAATTAGCTTTAGTATATTGTAACCCTATCGCTAATTAACTCTTTGTGCTCCCTGTGTTAAGTATAGGGAGCGCAAAGTACAGTAACCTCGCGCTGAAAAGAGCAAGATACCAATCTCTAACAGGTTTTTGGATTGTAATATGGTGCGTCCGCGTAGGGCCACCAGGGCTAACATTAACGCTCACAGGTAAATATGATTATACACACAATAAATTAAACACATGTATCATGACATTGGTCACAAAGTAGCCTTCTAAGTGCAAGCCTTCCAAGTGAAGCACTTAGAGATCTTCTGGTGAGTGATTTTGATTTTTGTTTCAAACAGATCTTTTCTATTCATTTTAAGGTTTTAAATTAGGTCTGGTGAGTAAATTAGGTTAGGCTGGTGACTCATTTTTCTTACTTATTAACATAGAATTTGAATCAATTGGGTGTTATTTGCTAAGAAGTTAAGCTTGTCCAAGCCTTGCTGAGGGAGGTGTTCTTAGGTGACTATATAAAGCTTGCTGGTATTAGCTTGTCTAATAGAGCTTGTGAAGCCTTCTAAATGCAATCCTTCCAAGTGAGGCACTTTGAGATATTCTGGAGATACTCTGGAGGTAGTCTGAGATTAGACAGGAGGCAGAAAACCTACAAAAAGGTAAGATTTGCTGGTTTTAAATCCATTCTTTTATAATGGCAGGCTTGGTCCAGTGTAAGAGCTGCCATGCATTTGTTTTTAGATCCAATTTTTGGAGGTTTGGAGTGTGCCTAATATGTAGGCAGTTCTCTTTATTGCAGCAGGAAATTGCCTGTTTGAAGTCTGAGATTTGTAAATTATCTGTTAGACAATCTCAGGCTATGACTGTTACAAAGCCACTGCCACAGAGGCCTCCTAGGAGAGGCAGATGGACTACTGTAGGATCTGGTAGACTTAGAGTTGTGGATAGAAGGCATGTCCCACAGTCTGTGGCTCTTAATTCTTTTGAGGCACTTTCAGAGTGTAGTGGTAAGAAGGAAGAAGGCTCAGACACCATAGTTGAGGAACCACCATCCCCTATGCCTAAGGTATGCAAGACTGCAACCAAGGACAAAAATGAAAAGATGGGACTTGATAGAAGGCAATTGTTGCTGGGTGATTCTATCATAAGAGGTGTTGAGCTGGAGAGTAGTGGTTTGGTGAGATGTCTTCCTGGGGCTACTGCTCGTAGAGACAAGAGACGTATTCTCAATATTGTCAAACAAGCAAAGCAGGAAGGGGAAGTGGACGTTCTAGTCCATCTAGGGACAAATGACTTGGCTAGCAATGAGGTTTCTGAGATTAAGGAAGATTTTTGGGTTCTTGGAGGTGAAATACAACAGATTTCGTCCACTGTGTCATTCTCTGAAGTTCTGCCTGTGCATAACATCCAGGATAGGCAGATGCACACTAGGGAATTTAATTTGTGGCTTCGGGAATGGTGTCTGGAGCATGGATTTGGCTTTGTGTCCCATGATAGCTCTAATTGGAGCAGAAAGGAACTGTATAAAAAAGATGGTTTGCATCTTACTCATAGGGGAACATATGTTCTCAGTGAGAAGTTCAAAGGTTTCACAAAGGAATATTTAAACTAGGAGGGGGGACAAAAGGGTAAAAAACAATCTGCCCGATTGTCCCCCAAAACTAAATCGGAGGGTGCAAGCAACATGCGGGGTAAAAAATGACAAGCTCAGAGTCGTGTCTATAGATGCTCACAGTTTAGTCAATAAAATCAATGAATTGGAGGCAATGATGGCAGCTGAAAAAGTAGATTTAGTGGCGGTTACTGAGACATGGTTCAGTGAGAAAAATAACTGGGACATAACAATATCGGGGTACTCTTTTATATAGAAAAGACAGAGAAGGTAGGAAAGGAGGAGTGGCCCTGTATGTGAAAAACAACATAAAAACGAACCAAATAAAAGTGAGTGAGGTGAACATAGAGTCAGTTTGGGTTACGCTAACATTTGGCAATCATACAGTAGCTCGTGTAGGTGTGAACTATAGACCCCCTGGACAAGTAGAAGAGCTAGATAATCTGCTGTTTGAGGAAATAGCCAAAATGGCAATGAAGGGGGAAGTTATTATCATGGTGGACTTTAATCTTCCTGATGTGAACTGGAAAACCAAAATAGCTGGGTGCACCAGGAGTACAAATATTCTAAACTCCCTACTGGGATTATCTCTAACACAAGTAGTTGAGGAGCCGACCCGTAAAGAAGCCATTTTGGATTTAATACTCACAAATGGAGGTTTGGTATCGGACGTTGTTGTAGGTGAAAATTTGGCATCTAGTGATCACCAGTCAGTGTGGTTTAATATAAGAACAGGGATGGAGCCGCACCACACAAAAACAAAAGTTTTAGATTTTAAAAAAACAGATTTTTCTAAAATGAGATTTTGTGTGAAGGAGTCATTATCAGACTGGAGGAGTTTAAAAGGGAGTCCAGGAGAAATGGGATTATTTAAAGGAAGCATTATTGAAGGCCACAGGCAATTGAATTCGGCTTGTTAGCAAAAACAAAAAAGGGAGGAAACCACTGTGGTACTCTGCAAAAGTGGCCAAAATAGTGAAGAACAAAAAGATATCATTCAATAATTATAAAAAACTCAAAGTGAAGAAGATAGGCAGACCTATAAGATTAGGCAGAAAGAGGCAAAGCAATTTATAAGAGCTTCTAAAGCACACGCAGAAGAGAAAATAGCTCAGTCAGTAAAAAACATTTTTTAGATACATAAACGAGAAAAAAAAAGTAAATCAAGGATTAGCTAAATTAAAAACAAAGGAAGAAAGGAATGTAGAAGAGGATAAAAGTCTCGCTGACTGCCTCAATGAATATTTTTGTTCAGTCTTTGCAGAAGAAAAGAAAGAAAAGGGACCTCAGTTAGGAGGAAACACTAAAGAGACATTTACATATGAGTTTACAGAGGAGGAGGTTCTACAGCAACTGTCTAAAGTAAAGACAAATAAGTCAATGGGGCCTGATGGGATCCACCCTAAATTATTAAAAGAGCTCAGTGGTGTAATAGCAAAACCGTTAACAGATTTATTTAACCAATCCTTGCTAACAGGAGTCGTCCCAGAAAACTGGAAATTAGCAAATGTTGTGCCCATTTACAAGAAGGGTAGTAGGGAGGAATCGGGGAACTATAGGCCAGTTAGTCTTACGTCAGTAGTGGGGAAATTATGGAAACCATGTTAAAGGAAAGGATTGTTGAACATTTAAAAACATATAGATTACAGGATCAGAAACAACATGGGTTTACCTCAGGGAGATCATGCCAAACTAATCTTATTGTTTTTTTTTGATTGGGTAACAAAACTAATAGACACAGGTGGTGCAGTAGACATTGCTTATTTAGATTTCAGTAAGGCTTTTGATACTGTTCCACATAGAAGCATATCAATAAATTGCAATCTTTGAGCTTGGATTCCAATATTGTTGAATGGATTAGGCAGTGGCTGAGTGACAGGCAACAGAGGGTTGTGGTAAATGGAGTTTATTCGGCGCAATGTCTTGTTACCAGTGGGGTACCTCAGGGGTATGTACTTGGACCCATTCTCTTTAATATTTTTATTAGTGATATTGCAGAAGGTATTAATGGGAAAGTATGTCTTTTTGCTGAAGATTTGCAACAGGGTTGACGTTCCTGGAGGGATCAGCCAAATGACAAATGATTTAGGTAAACTAAAAAAATGGTGGGAGCTGTGGCAATTGAGTTTTAATGTGGATAAGTGCAAGATAATGCACCTGGGGCGTAAAAACCCAAGGGCTGAATATAGAATATTTGATACAGTCCTAACCTCAACATCTGAGGGTTGGGATTTAAGGGTTATTATTGCAGAGGATCTAAGAGTAATAGAGCAACAGGAAATGCTGGCAGAATTCTTGGTTGTGTAGGGAGAGGTATTAGCAGTAGGAAAAGGGAAGTGCTCATACCACTGTACAGAGCACTAATGAGACCTCACTTGGAGTACTGTGTGCAGTACTGGAGACCGTATCTCCAGAAGGATATAGACATCTTAGAGAGAGTTCAGAGAAGGGCTACTAAAATGGTGTACGGCTTGAAGGAGAAAAGTTACCAGGAAAGGCTTAATGATCTTAACGTGTACAGCTTGGAAAAAAGACGAGACAGAGGAGATATGATAGAAACATTTAAATACGTAAAGGGAATCCACAAGGTAGAGGAAGGGAGTATATTTAAAAGGAAACAAAGTAGCAAAACAAGAGGACATAGTATTAGATTAGAGGGGCAAAGGTTTAAAAGTAACATCAGAAAGCATTATTTTACTGAGAGGGTGGTGGATACATGGAACAGTCTTCCAGTAGAAGTGGTAGAGGCCAAAACCGTAATTGAATTTAAGCAAGCATGGGATAGGCATAAGGCTATCCTAAACAAAAGATAAATCCAGGTAAAGTATCCATGTAATTGGGCGACTAGATGGGCTGAAAGGTTCTTATCTGCCGACATTTTCTATGTTTCTAGGTTTCTATGTTTCTAATCACCGTACTCCAAATACAGGAATCACATTGCTCCAAATAGGTGAACTAGTATAAATGCTATGCTTGGAAGAGAATAGCAAATCTTCAGTATAGAGGTGACCTAACCATGGAGCACCACTGTCTTCAATAGAACTTAGTAGCCACTAATAATCCACATGACAGGCTCATACAGCGACAATAGACAAGTATAGGTAGCCAGGTACATGTGTGACACTTACTGATGGATAACAGCCAAATCAACTTCCGCTATATGTAACTAAGTATCCAGATGGTGCAAGGGTTAACCCAAATTGATAGAGATCAGTGATGGTGGATACAAAGGGCCATATTACAAAGCTGGTGCTAACTTAACCAGAGCTGCTGTAAACTTAATCAGAGGCATTATAGGCCCCTATTACATTCTTCGCGCAGTGTGTTTTGCGTGCGCATATGCGCATTTGCACGAGGGGCAAAACCCCTTGCGCTGAACATCGTATTACAACGTTCGCACAAATGATGCGCATTATCGTTTAACGCGGATGGACCTGCGCGAGCGTGATGAACTGTGCGCATCCTATACTTTACATTGTAACCACAAATTCGTTCGTGCGCTGGTACGCAGATGGTTTTACAATCTTCGCATCTTTTTACGAACGACGTTTGTGCGCTTAATTTTAACGTCTTTGAAAACTTGGTGTTAATTGCAACTCTGAACGTCCTGGCCGAAACCAAATACACCAGCATGAAAAAAACACAGCACAGTATAGTTACACATTCTACACATACCCAAACAAAAAAATTGTGAATTTGTGCGTTTTGTTTATTATTGCTGCAGGATGTATACTCAGATTTACTTTGACTGACGCAAATACTTAAGTGAGTCAATTAAGGTCAATTGATGTCAATTAAGGTTCTTAATTCTGATTGGCTGAATCCCGCGAAAAAAACCAGTCCGCACACTGATTTACATGCGCAACGTTACTGCGCGAGTACGTATTACTCTTCGTTCTGCATGTCTTTTTTACAACGCTATCTTTTGACAGATGAGAAAATGCGTTCGCATCGGAATACCACGTTAATTTTCACGCGATAACGCTGGACGATGCGCGCAAAAAAATTTGCTCTGCGCGAACGAAACTGAGCGAAGAATGTAATAGAGGCCACAGTCTATGGAGCTGTTAAGTTTACAACAGCTCTGGTTAAATTAGCACCAACTTTATTTATTTATTTGTAAAGTATCTTACCATGAAGGATACATTGAGATTTCTCTCGTTTTCAAGTATGTCCTGGGTTCAAGAACATTGAAATTTTACAGTTGTTACAGGAATACAAAGTAATAAATGCAAGATATTAAGATCAAAACACAAACAGATTAACACCGAAAATAGATATATAAGTAATATAGTCATTATGTTACATGGTGCATTCTGTATTGAGGTATGCTAATATGGAGCTCTTGAGTGACTTTAGACTGGGGGGAGATTTGATGGTGTCTGGGAGGTTAGAAACATAGAAACATAGAAAAATGTCGGCAGATAAGAACCTTTCGGCCCATCTAGTCGCCCAATTACATGGATACTTTACCTGGATTTATCTTTTGTTTAGGATAGCCTTATGCCTATCCCATGCCTGCTTAAATTCAATTACTGTTTTGGCCTCTACCACTTCAACTGGAAGACTGTTCCATGTATCCACCGCCCTCTCAGTAAAATAATGCTTCCTGATGTTACTTTTAAACCTTTGCCCCTCTAATCTAAGACTATGTCCTCTTGTTTTGCTACTTTATTTCCTTTTAAATATACTGCCTTCCTCTACCTTGTGGATTCCCTTTACGTATTTAAATGTTTCTATCATATCTCCTCTGTCTCGTCTTTTTTCCAAGCTGTTCATGTTAAGATCATTAAGCCTTTCCTGGGAACTTTTCTCCTTCAAGCCGTACACCATTTTAGTAGCCCTTCTCTGAACTCTCTCTAAGATGTCTATATCTTTCTGGAGATACGGTCTCCAGTACTGCACACAGTACTCCAAGTGAGGTCTCACCAGTGCTCTGTACAGTGGCATGAGCACTTCCCATTTCCTACTGCTAATACCTCTCCCTACACAACCAAGCATTCTGCCAGCATTTCCTGCTGCTCTATTACATTGACTACTTACCCTTAGATCCTCTGAAATAATAACCCCTAAATCCCAACCCTCAGATGTTGAGGTTAGGACTGTATCAAATATTCTATATTCAGCCCTTGGGTTTTTACGTCCCAGGTGCATTATCTTGCACTTATCCACGTTAAAACTCAATTGCCACAGCTCCGACCATTTTTTTAGTTTACCTAAATCATTCGTCATTTGGCTGATCCCTCCAGGAACGTCAACCCTGTTGCAAATCTTTGTGTCATCAGCAAAAAGACATACTTTTCCATTAATACCTTCTGCAATATCACTAATAAAAATATTATTCCATAATTGCGGTGCTCTGTAGGAAAATGAGGATGGAGCCACAGTCTTTTTGTATTGTGGTATTGTAAGTAAGGCGCTGGTCCTGGATCGGAGGTTATAGGATGAGGGAGCTGCTGGGGGAAGCAGCCTATTCAGGTAGGGTGGTTGCTTCTCAGAAAATCTCTTAAACACCAGATTAGAAAGGTGAAGGGTGCGTCTAGATTCCAGCAATGGCCAGTTTAGCTCTTTTAACATGTCACAATGGTGGGTCATGTAGTTACATTGTAACACAAAGCGACAGAATGAGTTATACAATGTAGTAAGTTTCTGGAGGTGTGTTTGCGGGGCGGCTGCATACACTACATCTCCGTATTCAATAGTCGGCATAAGCATTTGTTGTACAATCTGCTTTCTTACCGCGGGGCTCAGGCAGGATTTGTTTCTGTACAGGGCACCTAGTTTGGGGTAAAGTTTAGATGAGAGGTTTTCTATGTTGGGCCAAAGGATACATTTGGGTCTAACCACATACCTAGATATTTGAGAGAAGTGACTGTGGTCAGCGTGCCATTTGATTTAGTCCTGACATGTAGATGGGGATTTTGCAGTTTGGGCAGTTTAGGTTTTGTTCCAAAGAGCATTGTTACAGTTTGGTCAGTATTTAGAAAAAGTTTGTTGTTTTTGATCCACTTTTCTACCTCTGTGAATTGTTCTTGCAGCACGGCCTCCAGCTGTGGGAGATCTGGTTTGCTGGTATAGATTACAGAGTCATCTGCATACATGTGTACAGTTGAGGCTTTGCAGATGTTGGGCAGATCATTATTGAATAATGTGAATAGCAGGGGGCCGAGTATTGAGCCTTGGGGTACACCGCAAGTGACTGGGAGGGAGAGGGAGGAGCTGCCAGAAATTGACACCTATTGTGATCGGTCGGATACATATGATTGAAACCAGGTTAACGTGCGATCACCAATGCCAGAGTTTTTAAGTTTTTCTAACAAGATGCCATGGTCTACTGTGTCAAAGGCCTTGGCAAAATCAAGGAAGATGCTCCAGTTAGGTCTCCTTGTTCCATCCCAGCTTGGGTATCATTGCAGACTTTTAAAAGGGCGGTTGTAGTTGAGAGATTTGGACGAAAGCCGGATTGATCTGGGGTTAAATAGTTTGAAGATTGATAATAATCACGTAATTGTGTGTAGACGCATTTTTCCAAATTTTTTGAAATAACGGGGAGCAATGAGATTGGACGGTAGTTGGATACCAAAGTACTGTCACCACTTTTATGAATAGGTACAACTCTCGCAGTCTTCCAGAGTTTGGTTATGTATCCAGTTGCCAGTGATTCATTGAGTGCTGCGACAGGTTTTGCAATTGCCGGGGCACTGATTTTCAGCAGCATTGCTGGGATTTGATCAGGTCCAGACTGGTATTTAATTTTTTGATTACGGAGCAGTTTAGTAACTACACTGACAGGCACTGGTCTAAAGTTGAATTTATCTGCGATATGGGGTCTCTGCACGGTTGGAGGGGCCTGACCTGTGTGTGGCCTTTCTGTAGTTGTGCCATTTGCTAGCTGAGCAATTTGGGTGGTGGCGCACCCAACAAAATAATTATTAAAGGCATTTGCAACAACTAGGGGGTGTTGCAGTGTTTGGTTGTTTACTTCGACAGCAGCTGGCTGGGAGTGGACTGGGGGTGCATATATGTTACTTATGATTCTCCAAAACTTTCTCTGGTTCGATAGGTTGTTGTTTAGATTTTTATTGAAGTATTGGGCTTTAGCCATTTTTGTTTTTGTGCATGCATTCCGGCATTTTCGGTATTCACAGTGATCATTCATGGAACCAGTACTCTTGAAATTTGACCAGAGTGAATCTCTAAGCTGGTACATTTGTGTAAGATCAGCTGTAACCCAGGGGAGACGAGCCCCTTTTTCTCGCACCAGGGTATGGCCATTCCAGACTTGCAGGAGCTCGGACTGAAAGAATTCAATTGCACAGTCCAAGTCTGGGATAACGTTTAGTCTGTACCATGGGAGCTGTTTGACAACACTTAGGAAGGATTCAAGAATAAATTTCTTGAAAGACCTGGTGATTATTACCTTTTGGGGGAGATTTTGTGGCCTTTATTTTGTGCACACAGTGCACTACACAGTGGTCACTGAAGCTATTAGCGAGAAAGCCTGCCTCCTGTATTCTATTGGGACATGAAGAGAGAATCCAGTCCAGCAGGGTATAGTTAGGGCTGTTCATATTAATGCGAGTGGGGGAGGAGATTAATTGAGTTTGCTGCAAGGCCTTAAACAGTGAGCAGTGTTTATTAGCTTTACGATTCAGCCAATCAATATTGAAATCGCCGAGGACCTGCAGTTCACTTTTTTGGTTTTGTTCAAGTAAGTTATGAAGGATTTCAGTTATGTCAGAGAGGGAGTGAACTGGAGAGCTTGGTGGGCGATAAAATCCAGCAACAATGATTGATTTACTGAATGGGATCTTTGTAATACTGCCCAAAGTATATTAAAACTTAACTTTTAATGTATTAGAAGGACCAGACGGACATTAAGGGCTCTATTACATTCTTCGCACAAATTCGTACGCGCAGCGCAATTTTGTTTGCACACACCATCAAGCGTTATCGCGCGAAAATACATATATAGGTATACTAGACATATACAGAGAATGCTCACCTTGCAGTCCTCTCCTCCTGTTTCCAACCCCAGCCCTCCTAGATTGTGAGTTCCTATGGGAATAGGGCCTCATCTCCTCCTGTACTGTTTGTCAAATGTTGTTCAATGTATTGTATTGTAACCCTGTCTATACTGTGCCTATTGTACAACGCTGCGGAATATCCTGGCGCTTTATAAATAAAGAATAATAATAAATAATAAATGCTGAACCCTTCACCCCTATCCATGTTGGAGATACAACAGCATATATTATACTATGGACTGCAGGTGGCGCTGTTAGTGGTTAAATGTGTTCTAAACTCGTTGGTAAATGTTCACAGGAAATAAGTCTCTTTTGTCTCTGCTTCACTTCCTTTTTCTTTCTAGCTGTGTGATGATGAAGCATCCTGATATATATCCAGTGACTAATCTGTTATAAGTTGTTTTATTGCTATAGGCACAAAGTAAAGTTCTCTACTGAAGATTCACAAGACTCCAGTGCCTCTTTCATACATAACCAACAGGTTATGGGCCCAGACACTGAAAACGAAACTACAAATCAGTAAGTGCTGCAGCTATCATCCAAATACCTGCTGTGTGTGAGGAAAAGAGCTGCATCCAATATACTGAAAGATGGCAAGTGGCTCAGATGTGAAATATGCAATAGCAAAGCTAAACAATACCAATTATCAGCTGTGGAAGTTTAAGCTGGAAATGCTGTTATCCAAAGATGATCTGTGGCAGGTGCTGGATACAATCAGACCCACTGACAACCCAGAAGAATGGGACAAAAGAAACAGGCAAGCAAAAGCAGTTATAAGCCTGTTAGTGGAGGATGATCAACTAATCCATATAAGAAAAGAAAACACAGCTAAAGGTATGTGGACTGCGCTACAGAAACTGCACGAGCGTTCAAACTTAAACAGTAAACTATATCTGCTACGTAAACTGTATAAGATGAGGCTGGAAAAAGGCCAGGAAATGTGTGAACATGTGAACGCTATGCTGGGAATTGTGGAGCAATTACGTGCAATTGGAGAAGAAATAAAAGACAATCATGTAGTGGCATTACTATTATGCAGCCTTCCAGAATCATATAGTGCCCTGATAAACGCTCTAGAAACCAGACCAGAGGAAGAACTAACACTGGAATATGCTAAAGGGAAATTAATTGATGAATACAACAGAAAGAAGGAAAATATACGTGGTGAAGAGAATGACAAAACAGAAGTAGCTCTAAAGGTGAATGAAAACACAAAACAAAACAAAGAGACCAGAGTGTGTTTTCGCTGCAAAAGGACAGGTCATTTGAAATATAATTGTTCAATCTGGAAAGCAGAACAGCGAAGGAGAGAGACATTCACAAAAGAAAGAGCTAAAGCAGCCACACAGGAAAGCAAAGACACAGCGTGGAGTGCAAGTTTTAAAGTAACTCAGAATACTACCCCGCATGGATGGTACATTGACTCAGGAGCAACAAGTCACATGACCAGTGATGAGACCTTCTTCACAGAAATTAATTTTAATACAAAAGACAAAGTCTTCCTAGCAAATGGGAAAAGTATTACATCAGAAGGTAAAGGTCAAGGATTTCTGAACTGCATCACACCATCAGGAGGTAACCGAAGCATCCTTGTAAAGAACGTTCTGTATGTTCCAAGTCTAGAAGGAAGCCTCCTATCAGTAAAAAACCTTGCTAACAATGGACTTACAGTACAATTCCGAGGTAATGAATGCACAATTCGAAACAGAAAAGAAATCGTTGCAAAAGGAAGGTTGAATGAACACCTATACAAAATCGTCACTGAACGTGTTCAAGTCAAAACAGTCACTCATAATCCACATGACAAGTGCATCCATCTATGGCACAGACGATTGGGGCATCGAAACTCAGAAGCTATAAAGGAACTTTCTAAGAGAGAATTATCAGAAGACATGATAATGATACCTTGTCCAAAGTTGATGAAGTGCACGTGTTGCATCAAAGCAAAGGCCACACGTACACCACTTCCACAAGCCAGTCAAAGAAAAACCACTAAACCCATGGAACTTATACACAGTGACGTGTGTGGACCAATGAAAACCCCGACACCCAGCGGCAACAAATATTTAATAACCTTCATTGATGACTATTCCAGGTACACAACGACATATCTGATGAAACACAAAAGTGAGACAACTGATAAACTTCAAGAATTTGTAGCGATGACTAGCAACAAATTTCAAAGGAAACCCGGAATAATACGCACGGACAATGGAGGGGAATATATGGGTAAAGAAGTGGAATCATATCTAAAGAAACATGGTATCATACACCAGACAACCGTACCGTACACTCCAGAACAAAACGGTGTAGCTGAAAGAAAAAATCGCACTCTTGTAGAAATGGCCAGATGCATGCTTTCAGATGCCAACCTACACAACAAGTACTGGGGAGAAGCAATAATGACTGCAACATATCTACAGAACAGACTACCATCTAAAGCTATTGAAAGTACCCCTTATGAAATGTGGAACAGATCAAAACCTAGTATAGGTCATATTAGAGTGTTTGGTTGCAAAGCATACGTTTACATTCCAAGTGAAAAACGCTCCAAGTGGGAGAACAGAGCCATAGAAGGCATTCTAATAGGCTACAGTGAACAAAGTAAGGGATACAGAATCCTTAATCCAAAGACCAACAAGGTCACAGTAAGCCGCAGTGTTTATTTTGATGAAAGCCAAACATCAGAAATAATGACTCCCGAAAAACACGAAGAAAAGGTGCCGATTGAAATAGCAAGAGATGCTGACCAAAAGGAAACTGTGCAGGAGTCAGACCAAGAAGTGGAACTCACAATTGATGACTTAACTGTTCACAATCCAGTAGAACCGACAGAACAACCAGAAATCAGAAGATCTACTCGGACAACAAAAGGGATCCCACCGCGCAAGCTGTCATACACTGTTAAGACACATGAGACATTTGAACCAACATCTTGGGAAGACATAGATAAACTACCAAAAGGGGAAGCCAATCAGTGGAGAAAGGCGGCTGAAGAAGAACTAAAATCACTTCAGAAAAATGAAACCTGGACTCTCACAGAGCTCCCTCCCGGTCACAAAACTATAGGAAGTAAATGGATTTTTAAAGTGAAGTACGACGCAGAAGGAAACATTCACAGATACAAGGCAAGAGTAGTCGCCAAGGGATATTCCCAGAAATATGGAGAAGATTATGATGAAACATTTGCTCCAGTGGTAAAGCACACAACCATTAGAACATTCCTCAGCATTGCAGCTGAAAAACAAATGCAAGTGAAGCACCTGGATGTCAAAACAGCTTTTCTATATGGAGATATCAAAGAGGAACTCTACATGGAGCAGCCACCAGGGTTTAATACAGGACAGAACCTTGTGTGTAAACTGCAAAAGAGCATCTATGGTCTCAAACAAGCAGCAAGAATGTGGAATGAAAAAGTGAACGAAGTACTCACAACAGAAGGATTTTCAAGAAGTAACGCTGATCCATGCCTGTATTCAAAGAATCAAGACAACAAATGGATCTACCTACTAATTTATGTTGATGACATCATAATTTGTTTTGAACAAGAAGGGGATTATGATCAAATAACTAGCACATTGAAACAAAACTTTGAGATTAAAGAGCTTGGGAACATTGCTCACTATTTAGGAATCCAAATCGAGAAAGAAGAAGACGGAAGTTATCTTCTTCACCAAAGTCAGAAAATTACAGATATTCTAGCAGAGTTTCACATGCAAGATGCAAAAGAGGTGAAAACGCCTATGGAACCAGCTTATCAGAAAGACAATGGAATGGAAAACTTGTTACCTAACAATGAGAAGTACCGCAAAGCAATTGGAAAATTGTTATACATTGCAACTGTGACAAGACCAGACATTGCCGCAGCATTGAGTATACTCTGTAGAAAAGTTTCAACACCCTGTCAACGTGATTGGAATGCCGTAAAAAGGGTGATACAGTATCTAAAAGGAACAATTCATATGAAACTGCGACTGCCAGCAACACCCAATGCAAACTTAATTGGATATGTAGATGCTGACTGGGCCGGAGATATCACAGACCGCAAATCTACTACTGGTTACATCTTCCAGTACGGAGAAGGAACCATCAGCTGGTCTAGTCGAAAACAAGCGACTGTTGCACTCTCTTCAACTGAAGCAGAATACATAGCAGCAGCACATGCATGTCAAGAAGCAATTTGGATTCGTCAACTTCTATTAGACATGGGACTGGATATGTCTAAACCGATACCCATCTTTGAAGACAACCAGGGATGTATAAAGTTGACACAATCAGAAAGGATCAACCCTAGAACCAAGCACATAGACGTAAAATATCATCTGCTCAGGGACACACAAGAGCAAGGACTTATCGATATTCAGTATTGCCCATCAGAAGAGATGACTGCAGATGCACTCACCAAACCGTTGCCAAAGGAACGTTATTGTTTTCTTCAAAAGAAGCTGAATGTTGTATGATTATGCACATGCTGTTGAGAAGGGGTGTTGGAGATACAACAGCATATATTATACTATGGACTGCAGGTGGCGCTGTTAGTACAGGTTAAATGTGTTCTAAACTCGTTGGTATATGTTCACAGGAAATAAGTCTCTATTGTCTCTGCTTTACTTCCTTCTTCCTTTCTAGCTGTGTGATGATGAAGCATCCTGATATATATCCAGTGACTAATCTGTTATAAGTTGTTTTATTGCTATATGCACAAAGTAAAGTTCTCTACTGAAGATTCACAAGACTCCAGTGCCTCTTTCATACATAACCAACAATCCAGACAGGTATATAGTACTTATACTCATTCGGGGACCATTACACGTGCCCGAGAAGCAGAGCTTCGGGGGATTGAGCAGGACTAATTCCACAGCTAGCTGGAATTGCCTATACAATGGTGACCCCTAGTGACAAATAAGGAACTTGCTATTTAGTTCTAGAATAAATCAGGTGGTATACCTGTAGGGAAAAAAGAGAAGCAGCGATCTGACAGCAAATAGCAATTAAATGGTGTAGTAAAAAAGTACTGGTTCCTTGTAACTTATTAAATAAAACCTCCATTTTATTGTTGTTACTCTTCTCCTCTCCACCATTTTCTAGAAATGTTTTTCCCTCTCTTGCTGCTTCTTTCTTCTACCACCCTTCTCTCTGAATCTACCCTCCCTCCCTATACACCCTACAAATTACACCAAGCAGAAAAAGAAACCCAAATACAACATAGCCTACTCAGCTCTTTTAACTTATCAGCTGAGTGCTGGTGGAGAGTGTTAAAATGCAGCCCTCCCACCCCCACACAGAGTTTTAAGACTCTCCAAAAAGAAAACTGTGTCCAAATTCCTATTTATTCTGCTGCTTGCCCTGGAAAATGATGATGAATCCAACAGGTGACACCACGTTTAGTCTCCCCACTAAAAAAAGGCCTCTCCTTTGTGCCCTGTAGCATCCGCAGCTTACTCCCTAAACTGGACGAGCTTAAAGCTTGGTGCCTCCATTACAAACCTAAAGTCATTGTGCTGACAGAATCATGGTTAACCCCTAAAGTACCAGACTCTGCCATATCAATACAAGGGTATTCATGTTATAGAAAGGACAGAGCAAAGAGAGGAGGAGGAATTGTTATTTATGATGACGAGTCCACAAAGTTCACCCCTCTGCTAAACTCTACCTCCCCAGCCACTTTTGATTTCCTTTCTGGTATTATTGAGATCCAATTCAGTAAACCAATTATTGTTGCTGGATTCTATTGCCCACCAAGCTCCCCAGTGCACTCCCGTTCTGACATAACCCAAATCCTTAGTAATTTGGTAGCTCAAAACCAAAAAAGTGATCTACTGGTCCTCGGAGATTTTAATGTTGACTGGCTGAATCCTAAAAACAATTTAACACTGCTCCCAGTTTAAGGCTTTCCAGTTAACACAATTAATCTCCTCCCCCACTCGCATTAATATGAAAAGTCTTAACCATACCTTGCTGGACTGGATTCTCTCCTCATGTCCTGATAGAAAACAGGAGGCAGGCGTTCTCACTAATAGCTTCAGTGATCACTGTCTAGTGTACTGTGCGCACAAAATAAAGGCCACAAAATCTCCCCCAAAAAAGGTAATAATCACCAGGTCCTTCAAGAAATTTAATCTTGAATCCTTCCTAAATGATCTCAAACTGCTCACGTGGTACAGGCTAAACCTAATCCCAGACCTGGACTGTGCAATTGAATACTTTCAGTCAGAGCTCCTGCAAGTCTGGAATGCCCATGTTCCGCTACGTAAAGTGCGAGTCAAATGGGCACATCTCTCCTGGGTTACAGCTGACCTCACACAAATGTACCAGCTTAGAGATTCACTGTGGTCAAATTTCAAGAGTACTGGTTCCATGAATGATCACTGTGAATACCAAAAATGCCAGAATGCATGCACAAAAACAAAAATGGCTAAAGCCCAATACAATACTTCAATGAAAATCTAAACAATAGCCTATCAAACCCGAGAAATTTTTGGAGAATCATAAGTAACATATATGCACCCCCAGTCCACTCCCAAGCCAGCTGTTGTCAAAGTAAACAACCAAACACTGCAACACCCCCTAGTTGTTGCAAATGCCTTTAATAATTATTTTGTTGGGTGCGCCACCACCCAAATTGCTAAACTAGCAAATGACACAACTACAGAAAGGCCACACACAGGTCAGGCCCCTCTAACCATGCAGAGACCCCATATCGCAGATAAATTCATCTTTAGACCAGTGCCTGTCAGTGTAGTTACTAAACTGCTCCGTAATCAAAAAATTAAATACCAGTCTGGACCTGATCACCCTGATTGCTAAACTAGCAATTGAAACACATTCAAAAAGACAGCACACAAGTCAGATCCTTCCAACTGTGCAAAAACCCTATCAAAGGG
Source organism: Leptobrachium leishanense (assembly GCA_009667805.1). Lineage (NCBI taxonomy): Eukaryota > Metazoa > Chordata > Amphibia > Anura > Megophryidae > Leptobrachium > Leptobrachium leishanense. The sequence goes on along the minus strand of CM019066.1, from coordinate 56,188,198 downwards.
AAATTCAGTTTTAGACCGGTGCCTGTCAGTGTCATTACTAAACTTCTCTGTAACCAAAAAATGAAACACAAGTCTGGACCTGATCAAATCCCAGCAATGCTGCTGAAAATCAGCACGCCGGCAATTGCAAAACCTGTCGCAACCCTAATCAATGAATCAGTGGCGACTGGATACATACCCAACTCTGGAAGACTGCAAGGGTGGTACCTATCCATAAAAGTGGTGACAAGACTTTGGTATCCAACTACCGTCCAATATCATTGCTTCCTGTAATGTCAAAAATTCGGGAAAAATGCGTTTACACTCAATTACGCGATTACTATTAGTATTGGAACTATTTAAACCCAGATCAATCTGGCTTCCGTCCAAATCATTCAACCACAACTGCCCTTTTAAAAGTTTCCAATGTTATCCAGGCTGGTATGGAACAAGGAAACCTAACTGGAGCATCTTCCTTGATTTTGCCAAGGCCTTTGACACAGTAGACCATGGCATCTTATTACAAAAACTTCAAAACTCTGGTATTGGTGATCGCACGCTAACCTGGTTTCAATCATATGTGTCTGATCGGTCGCAATAGGTGTCCATTTCTGACAGCACTCCCCCTCCCAGTCACGTGCGGTGTACCCCAAGGCTTGATACTCTGCCCCTGCTATTCACAATATTAATAAATGATCTGTCCAATGTTTGCAAAGCCTCAACTGTACACATGTACGCAGACGACACTGTAATCTATACCAGCAAACCAGATCTCCCACAGCTGGAGGCCGTGCTGCAAGAACAATTCACAGACGTAGAAAAGTGGATCAAAGATAACAAACTTTTTCTAAATGCTGACAAAACTGTTACAATGCTCTTTGGAACAGCACCTAAACTACGCAAATTGCAAACACCCCATCTATGTGTCAGGACAAAATTAAATGGCATGCTGACCACTGTACACCTCTATGAGGGCAGGATGAGCTCTGCAACCTTACCCTTGTATTGTGGATCAAGAAGGTTTGCCAACCAGTAATGATCCCTCTTGATGGTACGAATCCTGGGGTCCTTTAGCAGACTTTGCAGGATAAGGGAGCCCATGCAGCGTAGGTTGGAGGTGGCATTAGCTTCCAAGTGTTCATGGTCGCTGAGGATGACCGTATCGTGCACTACCTCTTCCCAGCCATGTACTAGTCCTTGGGTTTCTGGGGACACAAAACCCTCCCTTTAGGAATCCCCACCTTCAATGCCCCCACAACTTAAATATTCCTCCTCCTCATCCTCCTCCTGTCTGATCTGAGGACCCGCAGGAATGCTGTCTGCGTAAAGACTTGTGCCTTGAGAGCTAGGGAAGTCCTCCTCTTCCTCCCACTGCTCTGCCTCTAGTGCCACATCTATAATTCCCCGTAGAATGCGCTCCAGCAGGAACACTAAAGGAATTGTGTCACTGATGCATGCACTGTCCCTGCTCACCATCCTTGTGCCTCATCAAATGGTGACAGTACAGTGTATGTGTCACAGTGGCCCATGTCTAGGGAAGTGTTGCACCTTCAGCCCATATCCAGGGAAGTGTTGCGCCTTCAGCTCATGTCCAGGGAAGTGTTGTGCATTCGGCCCATGTCCAGGGAAGTGTTGTGCCTTCGGCCCATGTCCAGGGAAGTGTTGCACCTTCAGCCCATATCCAGGGAAGTATTGCGCCTTCAGCTCATGTCCAGGGAAGTGTTGCGCCTTCGGCCCATGTCCAGGGAAGTGTTGCGCCTTCGGCCCATGTCCAGGGAACTGTTGCTCCTTCGACCCATGTCCAGGGAACTGTTGCTCCTTTGACCCATGTCCAGGGAACTGTTGCTTCTTCGACCCATGTCCAGGGAAGTGTTGTGAATTCGGCCCATGTCCAGGGAAGTGTTGCTCCTTCAACCCATGTCCAGGGAAATGTTGCAGTCGTCACAGCAGCTGATATCCAGAAAGCCTTATTCCAGGGTACTGTGTACTACAGGACAGAGAATGGTGCTGCCTGCGAATCAGACGCAGCATGGAGGAAGGACAACCAATCTCTCGCACATGACCAGCGATCCTATAGCAGAGCAGGGCGTCTCCTCTGAACACCAATAGGAAGTGCTGTGGCTCCATTTAAAGGGCTTCCTTTCTCATAGCAAGTTGCCCTAGCGTGGTTCCAGTTACGCCTAGTGCCTTTTTGTTATTGCTGCATTCCTATCTGACTGATTTCCTGGTTAATACGATCCCGGCTTGTCTTGATTTCCCTGTATTCTGGCGCCCTGAATCTTGGCATAATATAAACGGACCTCTATTTCCTTAACCCCTACCTATGTGTGTTTTTATTGGTCTGCTCTGCTTAACCCGGCCATTATTAAGGACCGGCTAGCTAGAGCACTGTGGGTTACTTCATTCTGCAGGTTGTTTTACTTTGCTCTCCGCCACTTTCTTTGTGTTCGGCATTCTCAGTATTATTGACCATAAACCGGCCATTACTAAGGACCGGTTAGTCGGGGTCTGTTTGCTTATCGTCTGCAAGCGGGGTTACCCGATCCTGACAGTATGCATCCTTGATCATCAGCCACTGCGGGGGGGGGAAACAAGTTGACCTGAACCCGTCCTTGTGCCATACGCACACAGGTACTCATTGATGGCCCACTGCTGCTTGTGCAAACACTGCAGCATTGCCAATGTCGAGTTCCACCTGGTGGGCATGTCACAGATCAGACGGTTTGTGGGAAGGTGGAATTCTCTTTGAATTTCTGCCAGGCGAACACTTGCTGGGAATGACCGTCTGAAGTGGCTGCAGACTTTTCTGGCCTGGCTGAGAAGCTCTGCCTGCCCTGGGTACCTGGTTAGGAAGCGCTGTACCACCAGATTTAGGACGTATGCTAGGCATGGTCCATGCGCCAACTTACCCAGGCGTAGAGAGAAGGTCGCTGTCATTATCACAGACGACAATTCCCAGCTCAAGCTGGCATGATGTTAACCATCTCTGCGCCTGCCCCTGCAGAGCTGACAGAATTTCTGGCCCGGTGTGGCTCCTTTCCCCTCAACAAACCAAGAAGAAAGAAACAATACCTCCAGCGCTGCTATAATGGTGCACTTGTGCTGCCACATTTATTTAGAAAAAATGGGAGAACACAAAACAAACTTTTCGGGGATGCAGCCCCTTCCTCAGTGTAAAGTGCCTTATCAATTACATAGAATTAAACCCCTTTAAATACCCATGGTACCAGGGATACAGCGAATCAGGAACTAAGGGACACACATGGAAAAGATATTTAATTAACAATTGATCACTCACATGCTCCGGGAGATACACAGACTTCTGAGCGTTCCCAGCGTCCAGGTGAACATTGCGCCAACAGGCGCACCAAGGTGGCGGAAACCCAGCCACCGCACATGCACTTACCCAGAGAAACATGGGAAACCACGATTGCGCATGTGCAAAGGGCGTTTCGGAACCTGCTACTGTGGTACAGCACATTCGGCAAATTCACGGGAAGGAGGCAGAGTCCACCAGCTGGAAAGGCAGAAGCTGTAATGCAAGTAATTTTGCCAAGCTGGCATTTAGATGCTGTGCAAGGGAATGGTTGGGACTATATTTTTTTCTTATGCTGCAGCAGCTCAGGCAATGAAATCTGACTGCGTAAATCTGCAGCTGATGGGATGCGGTCACATTCTGAGGAAGGACCTGGTACACCCATTACTGTAGCATCATCCCTGTCAGTGGAGGTTTTAGGCAATGACATGGCAAGACATATAGTGGGGGTAGAGACAGATGAGGATGAGGATGAGGACCTATGCAAAGTGTTGTGCCAACGGGATGCGTGGCAGGTGGTCATATGTCGCCTCAGGTACCTGGTACCCAAGTGTGTGATGTTTTTCCCATGCTTGATCCTCTTCAGACATAGCTTACAAATAGCAACGCAGCGGTCTGCTGCACATTTTGTGAAGAACTCCCAGACAGCAGAGTTCCTGCATGTGTGCTTTGAGACAACAGCGCTCTGCACCTGAGCAGCTGTGACTTCTGATGCCTTGGACTGGCTACGGTTGGTCATAGAGGACGTTGTGCCTCGTTTTTGTTGCGCCTCCTCCTCCTCACTTGACTCCTGTTCGATCAGGCACCCAGGTGGTGTCAGTGACCTCATCATCTTTGTCATCATCCCCTATCTCTTCGTCATTGGAGCCAACCTGCCAATATGCTGCAGCTGCTGGGGGAACAGGAGTGCTAGTTCTTTGTGTGTCACTGGCACCCCCTCCCTCAAGGCTGATTTTACTCCCTTCCTCAACTTCATAGTTTGAATCAGAGCACTGGAGTTGCTGCGCATCCTCAAGCAGCATGTCACTGTCATTGTAGTCAAACAATTCAGCTGACTCCTCCGTGTATGATAGTGAGGCTACGGCAGGAGTAGCTGTGGACATGGAGGCTGAATAAGATGTTTTGGCAGCTGAGATGGACTGTAAACCACTACAAGCCTGGCTGGCAGAGGACACAGAGGACTCAGATGGCCTGGTTAGCCAATCCACCAAATCCTCTGTATGTTGCTGCTGCTTAAGACGGCCAGCACCAGTTAGAAAGGACAAGCGTGCCCCTGCAGAGGATGCACCACGTACACAATGACCAGGGTCACAGCCTTCCGACACAGATGCTGCTTGCCCTCTTATCTGTGTCTGGGAGTGTCTGCCTGTCCTTTTTGGTCTTTCCTACATGGTGAGTGATATAGATTAAAGATATACAGAACTCTGATTCAACTCTGTTATAAAGATTGGAGATATGCAGAACTCTGATTCAACGGTGTTATCTAGATTAAAGATATTCAGAACTATGCTGTAACTCAGTGATACACCCTTTCCCTGATAGCTGGCAGTGCCAACACACAGATTCAAATTCACAGAACTCTGGTATAAGTCAGTGATACAGCCTGTCCCTGATAGCCTTTGCAGTGCAAAGACAGAGATTCAAATTTCCAGAAATATGCTATAACTCAGTGATAGCTGGCAGTGCCAAGACAGAGATTAAAATTTCCAGAAGTATGCTATGCCTCAGTGATACACCCTTATGGCTGGCAGTGCCAAGACACAGATTCAAATTTCCAGAAATATGCTTTAACTCAGTGATACACCCTTATAGCTGGCAGTGCCAAGACACAGATACAAATTTCCAGAACTCTGGTATAGTAACATCTCTTCAATCACAACCCAGAAACACATGGGACAAACTTCTTTCAAACACTGATCAGCCTGCAAGTAACATCTCTGCAATCACAACCCAGGTATCTAGATCTCCACACGATGGCCACCATCACATTCTGCAATATTGCATCATCGCAATTGTATTTTGTGTCTGCATTTATTAATTTCTGGCTGACTATCCTCTAAATTGCCGCATTTTTAGATAGAATATGTAGCTAGTCTTTCACTAGTGCCCCTCCCCCCATTACAAAGGATTTTTACACTTACCTGAACTAATTTCCTTTTCACACAGAAACACACGGGACAAACTTCTTTCAAACACTGATAAGTACCACCCTCCCCATCCACCCCCCCCACCCAGGACTGGCCTCTAATTTCATGGCATCCTTTACAGCTGTCCCCACTTCCCTCTAATTACTCTTACTAAGCCCAGGCTTCTGGCCTCTCCCATGCAACCTTTGCAGTGTTTTTCTGGCCAATAGGGAAGTGCAAGGTCCACATTCTGCTGCACAATGCATTCATCCTAAAATGGAACTCCTGCCTCTGTACCACCAACCCCTCCATTATCCACATCTGTCCATCTTGTGTAAGACATTCCTATACAGGGAAGTCTGCCACCCAACTCACTAATACATATCACTGCCTCAACCAGTCCATCACTCTCACATTGCAGTCCTCTTCTCTTGTTTCCACCCCCCAAACCTTCTAGATTGTGAGTTCCCACGGGAATAGGCCCCTCGTTTCCTCATGTATCAGATTATCAATTGTTGTTCAATGTATTGTAACCCTGTCTATATCATACCCATTGTTCAGCGCTGCGGAATATGATGGCGCTTTATAAATAAAGTATAATAATAATAATAATAAATATAACTCCATGATACACCCTGTCCCTGATAGCTGGCAGTGCCAAGACAGAGATTAAAATTTCCAGAAGTATGCTATGCCTCAGTGATACACCCTTATAGCTGGCAGTGCCAAGACACAGATTCAAATTCACAGAACTCTGGTATAACTCAGTGATACAGCCTGATATGCAACAAACAATCTCCTCTCCTCTCTGATTCACTCCTGCAACAAACACACGCTGGGGCTGTGGGGAAGCCTTATATAGTGTGCTGCGGGATTTAGCTCTGTGAGCCCATGATTGGGCAAAATTTGCCCAATCAGGACTCTGATCCCTGATTAGCATAGTCTTGCACCTGACCTGTGGTCAGGTGCAAGGCTGTTGCCAATTACAAGCTTCAGGCCAGTGGAAAAGTGCATTGTGGTGCATTGTGGGCGAACACGAACCGAACCTGCGGAAATGTTCGATGTTCACCGAATGGCCATTGTTTGAATCAAACTCATGTTCGAATCGAACCGCCAGCCCATCCCTATTCACTAGGTATAGAAAAGTGTTAAATAGATTCCTGACCTCTTTGAAAAAAAAAAGCTCATAAATTGGTAGGTTCCTTAAAGGAGTGGGCTACTTGTATCTGCTACTGGAGCAAAACCACAGAGAGGCAGCTACATAGCTTGTTTAACATAGAGGATAAAGGTAGGAAAGTGAGCCTTCGAGGGTGCACTGCAAATAGATTTGAAAAGTAGGAAGCCAGACTCATCTTAGCTGCTCTCAGTATGTATTAATTGCTAGCCAGCCTCTCAAAATCCCTGCGTTACCAACCTCTGGTTTCAGGCAGACCTGATGGGAAAATTAAAATAGCATAGAGGAATTGCTAGAAAGTGCTGCTTATCACCAATGTGATAAAATGGTTTGTATGGCTCGACATGTTTCGCCCATGGGCGTCATCAGGAGCTGTTGACAAAAATGAATTAGTGAGCAGAGGCAGTTTTGCAGCTCTGACACACATGTTTGTTTTTTAATTCTCTGCAAGCCCGTTCAGAGCTTGATTTTCACTGTTTCTTTTCCTTTGTTGCTTCCTAGTGGTTCAAAGTGTAAATGTCCGCCTGGTCTTTCTAATCCATTAAAAGTTAAGTTTTAATATACTTTGTATCCACCACTGATCTCAAGTATAAGTAGCCAACACTATCTGTCCTCCTAGATTACCTCAGTAGTCAACCACTGCCTATAAGAACCCGAATAACCTCATCATAATATATTCACTCGATAAAGAATCACTTAGTCCCCCATGTTCTACAATGCGTTTTGCCTAAGAGATCAGACATATTTTATTTCTAGTACATGAATTATGTGTATAACAAGGGTCAATACTCAGGGTGCGTTTTTCTTTGCAGAAAGACTCTGTCCCACTGTGAGTATCCCAAATTACTGATTCGGGCCCAATTCCACCCAGTCAATAGCTGGAGCACCTTGTTTTGTGAATGCAGAATTTAGAATGCTTTTGAGTTTCAAATGGGACAACACACACAGTGGATGGGCAGATCAACAAAAGTAAAGCATTCCCAGGCATTACCTATCTGAATAGCCACCCTTCCCACACACATGCCCTGCTGTAATAAAGGATGGGAAATGCAGCAGAGACCTGGTTTAAGCCAGTTCTTGGGGACTAGTTAAGAGGACAAAGAAACATCCAGGATAAGAAGGAATCATTAAGTGCACATTACAAATAAGGGAAACAGGGCAACACAATACTGTACAAGAAATTCATCAGGGAATATTATAATACAGCACGGACATCAGGGGATAGGGCACAGAGAACACAAACACCCTGTACATGGTGACAATAACATAGGAGAGGGCCAGGGAACAATATTGTCACGTTTATTATTATTATTATTATTCTTTATTTATAAAGCGCCAGCATATTCCGCAGCGCTGTACAATAAGCACAGTATAGACAGGGTTACAATACATTGAACAACATTTGACAAACAGTACAGGAGGAGATGAGGGCCCTATTCCCGTAGGAACTCACAATCTGGGAGGGTTGGGGTTGGAAACAGGAGGAGAGGACTGTAAGGTGAGAGTGATTGATGGTTGCGTCAGTGAGTTGGGTGGTAGGCTTCCCTAAATAGGAATGTTTTCAGGGAGAGTTTGAAGGAAGAGAAGTTAGGGGAAAGTCTGACAGTACGAGGGAGAGCGTTCCAGAGAGTGGGGGCTGCGCGTGAGAAATCCTGCAGTCTATCATGGGAAGAGGTGATGCGGGGAGAAGCTAGGCGCAGGTCACTGTTTGACCTTAGGGAGCGGGCTGGGGTGTATTTGGTGATTAGTGAGGACAGGTAGTGGGGAGCTGAGTTAGTGAGGGTTTTGTAGGTAAGGATAAGGATTTTGAACTTAATTCTGCAGTGGATGGGGAGCCAGTGAAGGGACTCGCAGAGGGAGCGGCAGAGACAGAGCGGCGGGTGAGGTGAATTAGCCTGGCGGAGGCGTTCAGGATGGATTGTAGTGGGGAGAGGTGGGACAGAGGGAGGCCAGATAAGAGATTATTGCAATAGTCGAGTCGGGAGATTACCAGGGCGTGTATGAGTTGTTTTGTGGCGACAGCGGTAAGAAATGGCCGAATTCTGTAAATATTACGCAGTTGGTATCGGCAGGAGGAGGAAAGAGACTTGATGTGGGGGATGAAGGAAAGAGCAGAGTCAAGTGTAACTCCAAGGCAGCGAACTTGGTTTGATGGGGAGATGGTGATACCCTCCACCGTGATAGAGAAGTCAGGAGGTGGGCGGCATTAGAGGGAGGAATAAGTAGGAGTTCAGTCTTTGACATGTTGATCTTTAGGTGGTGGGAGGCCATCCAGGAGGAGATGCCAGATAAACAGTCACTGACTTTTGAGAGGACAGGGGAAGAGAGATCAGGGGTAGAGAGGTAGATCTGAGTGTCATCAGTGTAGAGGTGGTAATTAAAACCAAAGCTGTTGATGATTTTGACCAGGGAGGAGGTGTAGATGGAAAAGAGCAGAGGACCAAGGACAGAGCCTTGAGGTACACCAACAGATAGAGGCAATGAGGAGGAGGAGTTACCAGCAAAGGACACACAGAAGGACCTGTTGGATAAATAGGAGTCAACCCAGTGTCACCGAGACCCAGAGAGTTGAGGTCTGTAGAAGGAGGGGGTGGTCAACAGTGTCAAAAGCAGCCGAGAGGTCAAGCAGGATGAGAATAGAATAGTGGCCGTGTTTTTTAGCAGTTAGGAGGTCGTTGGTGACTTTGGTGAGGGCAGTTTCAGTTGAGTGTAGGGGACGGAAGCCAGATTGCAGGGGGTCAAGTAGGGAATTTGAGGACAGGAAGATGGAGAGGCGGTTGAAGACTAGTTTTTCTAAGAGCTTAGAGTAAAGGGAAGCAGGGATACAGGACGGTAGTTGGATGGAGAGTTGGGATCTAGGGATGGTTTCTTTAGTAAAGGGGTAACTAGCGCGTGTTTGAAGGCGGATGGAAAGGAGCCAGTGGAGAGAGATAGGTTGAAAATGTGTGTGAGAGCAGGGGTGAGGGAGGAGGAGAGGGGAGGAATTAGATGTGAGGGAATGGGGTCGAGCGGGCACGTGGTGAGATGTGAGGAGGACAATAAGGAATTGACTTCCTCCTCAGTGGTTGGGAGGAAGCGGCAGAGGTGGCAGATGGGACCTGTGGGAGTGGAGGTGGCAGATAACTATCTTGTGTTGGGATGTTGCTTCTGATAGTTAAAGTTTTACTGAGGAAGTAGTCTGCCAGGTCTTGAGCGCTGAAGGCAGCTGAGGGGGGAGGTGCAGGTGGGTAGAGGAGGGTGTTGAAGGTGGACCAGAGCCGTTTAGGGTTGGAGGACAGTGTAGATATAAGAGATGAGAAGAAGGATTGTTTGGCCAAGTGGAGGGCAGAGGTGTATGACCGGAGAATAAACTTGAAGTGAACAAAATCAGCTTCAGAGCGGGATTTCCTCCAGGCACGCTCTGCAGTGCGAGAGCATCTTTGCAGGTAGCGAGTCTGGAGGGTGTGCCAGGGCTGAAGCTGGCGGCGTGGGGCCTTACAGAGTCGAAGAGGAGCAAGAGTGTCTAGAGCAGAGATAAGCGTAGTGTTGTAGTGATTAGTGGCAGCATCAGGGCAGGTGAAGGATGAGGTATGAGGAGGGTGGTGAAGTAGGTTGGAGAATTGATGGGGGTCCACAGCCTGTAGATTTCTGCGAGTGTGTGTGCGGGGTGGGGGAGCAGGGTGTTTAGGAAGTCCAGATAGGTTGAAAGAGAGAAGGTAGTGGTCAGAGATGGGGAAAGGGCGACAGTTGAACTCAGAAATGGAGCAGAGGTTGGAAAAGACAAGGTCAATAGCGTGACCATCGCGGTGGGTAGGGAGGAGGGAGGATTGTGTGAGTCCAAGGGAGGACGTGAGTGAAAGAAGTTTGGAGGCCAGGGGCGGAAGGATCGTCAATGGGAATGTTGAAGTCCCCGAGAACTAGGCATGGAAGATTAGAAGACAGAAAGTGAGAGAGCCAGGTAGCAAAGTGGTCAAAGAACTGGGAGGTTGGTCCCGGTGGGCGGTAGATGACTGCCACCCTGAGGGCCAGAGGAGAGAACAGGCGGATGCAGTGTGCCTCGAAGGAGGAGAAGGAGAGGGATGGGGTGTGGAGGGAGATGCTGGTAGGTGCAGGTGGGAGAGAGCAGGATTCCGACCCCGCCACCATTTCTCTCACCCGGTCTGGGGGTATGGCTCAAGTGTAGACCGCCATGTGAGAGAGCAGCAACGGAGGCCGTGTCAGAGGGAGTTAGCCAGGTTTCAGTTAAAGCTAGGAGGTTGAAGGAGTTTGAAAGGAAGAGGTCATGGATTGCTGTGAGTTTGTTGCACACAGAGCGAGCGTTTCAGAGGGCAGCAGGAGAAAGAGGACAGGCGCTGAGGGATTATGGGAATGAGGTTGCTGGCTTGCAGGGAGGTGATTTATTTGCGATGGAGATAGGATGAGAGGGAAGTATTGGATGTGTTGTGGGGCCAGGGCTAGGGGATATGTCACCTGAAGAGAGTAGCAGCAGGAGGGTGAGAAAGAGAAGGTGGGAATGGGATTTGTGGGAGTGGCAGCGCGAGAGTTAGAGGGAGACCATGTTCTGAGGAAACAAAGGAGCTCATGCGAGGCCATCATGTGGGACGAGAGGAGGGAGAGATGCAGATAGTGTAGGGGTCGGTGGTAGAGGGGCAGGAGTTCCATTTAAGGAGAAAAGTAGAAGTAAAGAGTAGAAGCGTGAGAGAAAGCATGATACGTTTCCAGCTTCCAGCTAGGTCCCCTGGTGGTGAGGGGGATCCAGGCCAACTCTTTCCTGTTCTGGGATAGCCATTCCACCCTGTGCCGTTCCTGGGTTTCTCTGTAGCTGTTCATGTCTGGGATCACATGTCCCATGCCCAGACCGGTTCACTATTTAAATGCTAGCAGCAGAGAGGCCCACTGCTCTTGCATGGATTCCTGTTCCTGAGAGTTCCTGTGTTGCTGCAATCTTGTATCGTGTTTTGGATTTTCTGGTTTGATCTTGGCTTGTATTTCCTGTATTCTTTGTATGTTCCCTGCGCTCTGCATATTTGTTATCTTTGCGCTGGCAAGAGGGGAAAAAAGGGAAATACTGGGGAATTGCTATAGACGTCCAATAAGGGTGATCTCTCCAGCACCATAAAGAGAAGGTAGAACACACAGCATGCAGGACAGCGCTATCCCTTGGTTAATCAACAATAAAAGTAGTTGACAGAAATAATGCTTACAGTATAAAGAATTCTATTTTCTTGTATCAGATCCTGTTATGTATGGATCTCGAGAGAAGGGTAAAACCCTCTCCTAGCATAATACTGTAAGATTTTGTACACAAGAATTGCTATGCAAGACGTATAACAATGAAATACAAGTGTGACACTTGCCTATGATGTTAACAAAGAAAACATAAGTGGCAGACAATTAAACTACTACTAAATGTCACTATGTATCACTCAAAAAATGTGGGGGTAACCCAAAAATATATATAAGTAAATGGTAGAGGATACAGTGTTAAAACATAACTTTTATTAAGTCAGATAGACATTTGTATTCTGGACCACTAGGGGGCCTCAGAGAACAAGAAACAGTAAAGATCAAGCTCTGTCTGAGCTTGCAAAGAAATGAAAACAAACACGTATGTCAGGATTGCCTAAAAACACGGAGATACTAACGGACCTGTATTTATTAGTGCATTCACTTAAGAGGATCTCTTATTGCTATATGTCCCTGATCCCCTGTTAGCAGGTGGTGTAAATAATGCTGTATTTAGGATTGCAAGTGAAAGCCCCTTTTACCCCAGGGTTCTATATACACTTCCTATATTGCTAGTTATTGAAGAAAGTGAACCTTCTAGGATTCACCAGGTGTAGGAAAGTGTAGAAACCATTTATTGCCTGCCTACTTTAGCAAGATTACTGGCAGGTAATTAAAAATACTTTGAGAGGTGGCTGTTTATGGCTTCATAGAGAATCACTGAGAGAAAAAGTAAAGTTTGACAGCACATAGATAGAAAAGGTAAGAAACATACTCAACATTGCTGTTCTCTATAAGTAATTGCTATTTGCCACCTTCTTAAACTGCCCCTGCATTACCAACCTCTATTTCAAGGCAAAACTAGTGAAGAGAAAAAAAAAATGGGTCTTTATTCTTAACCAAGTCAATGGTAGTGAATACAGTGTTAAAACATAACTTTATTAAGCCAGATAAACGTTTGTATTCTGCACCACTAGGGGACCTCGGAGAAGAAGGATGTCAAGGAAGACGTAAAATACAAATGAATCCTTTGCCAGGTCTGGGATACTGAAACTACAACAAAATGGTTTCCATGACGACTCAGGATTGCCGTTTACGTGAACATAACATTGTGCTGCCCACTAACACGGCCATGTTATACTGCATACCAAGGAGGATCCGTCGTGAACATGGATCTATGGCCGTGCACCCCTTTGTAAGATCTGGGATACCGAAAACAAAAATGTTACCATGACGATCGGGAATCCCTGTCCACGTGGCTATAGTAACGGGTCACGTGCTTGCGACACAGCTACGTCATATTGTGCGCCAAGGAGGACCTGCCGCAAACACGGATTTACAGCTGTGCACTAATTAAAGACCGTATTTAATAGCAGAATGTCAGAGGACAATTACCTTTTATTCTATATTGCCACTGAGGAAGCGCCTTAAGGGCGTGAAACGCGTTTGGTCTGTTTTTATACTTTATTTAATTTATACTATGTACATATTCTGTACGTTTTTTACAATAAATTAAGTTTTATTACTGCCTTATTTGGATCCCGGTTATATGGCAGGGAGTGGGAAACATTTGCCCCCAAAGTATCCATCTTCAATTGGTGACTTCCATCCGCACCTGAGGATTGGTGACGAAGGCCGTCAGGTTGGCCCAATAACAATCTGCAGCGAGACCAAATGAGGGCTTGAAGCTCTCTTAAAATGTATACGTCTTGCATAGCAATTCTTAAGTACAAAATCTTCCAGTATTATAGTTTGAGAGGGTTTTACCTCTCTCTCTCTCGAGATCCATACGTAACAGGATCTGATACAAGAAAATAGAATTCTTTATACTGTAAGCATCATTTCTGCCAACTACTTTTATTGTTGATTAACCACGTTAAGGGAGAGCGCTGTCCTACATGCGGTGTGTTAGATTTGATATCTTGTGTACCAAACTCTGCTGGTCTGATATTCCCTCCTGGTTCTTGATTCGTGGCTCCAGTCCTGACCATTCTATAGATGTTTCATGTTCTGTGTATTCCCAGTATGTATCTATGTAACTATGTGACAATCAAATCCTCCAGAACCTGCAGTCCCACGCCTCGCAAATGTAATTTCAGATTCCGGTGCCCATAGTCCTAAGTGACTAATGTCACAATGTGTATTTCATCATAGCAAAACAAGGAAGGAGGGGGAAGGAACAAGGGGGAGTCCTCCAAACTGCTCTGCAGTCCAGTGTCACACAAAGTCCATTGTATGAAACCGAATCCTGTAAGGATTCCTCCCCCAGAATCCAGGAACCCAAGTACTAGATGAAGGATGAGATCCTCCATAGAGTAACATTGTGGATGATCAGCGCATGCTCAGTTAGTGAGGAGCATTATGAGTGACAGGTTGAACACTTTTCGACCTGCTCCTTCTACATGACCCTTACCAGGAGGAGGAGGAGGAGGAGAAGAACAGGTACTGATGGACCATAAGGCCCCAGTTTCAATCAGGAGAGAGGTTTATAGGGCAGGACAGAATCCCAGAGGGACCATGTGTTTTCTCAGTGCTATACTTGTGTATACTCACAGGGTATGGTGGGGTCTTCATTTTCTCGACACAGAGGTCCTTTAGAAATAACAAAATGCAGTCCAGGCCCCAAAAGCTTTTATGGGTTTTAGTAATGTTTTCCATCCTGCAGGTTAGGAGATTGTCTTCTGGTAGTGGAATGCAAGGAAATAATGTCCTCTGATATTTCTTTCATTATTGGTGTCTGAGAGAACACTTGGCAGTGAATGGTCCATCAGTGGAAACAGGAGAAGGACACGTGCTCTGAGCCGAGGGAAGTGTTAAAGAAGGGGCCACATGGTACAAAGAGGTTCATTACATAGGGTTTTTCCATATGTTTCAGATTCATCTGCTCCTTCCTCTCCAATTCCTGTCGTGAAGCCGGGAATATGCCCCGTGGTGAACACCTTAGTAGCCTGTTCGCTGCCCTACCCCCCTGGGGACTGTTCGACAGACGGCGACTGCTCGGACATGCAGAAATGCTGTGATGTTGGCTGTGTCTACCATTGTGCAGATGTTTGAGGTGAGGAATGTCAAAACATGAATTGTCCGAACGCAAAATCTCATCTAATAATGTGTAAAATAAATATGCTCGTGTTAATCGTCTGTAGTCACGATCAGATGAATTTTCAGTAATTCGTCGATCTGAATCATTCGTTATAGAAAACGCGGTCACAGGAAAAGGCACAGAAGGCTTAAGGTGTATCGAATTGATTCGTTATTTGTGATGTAGCAGGTAGTAACAAAGGGAGAGGGAGGGACGAGAAGAGAGCATCATGATGGTGCCAGGAATATGCCACAATTGGGTGAAGGACCAAATCCCTAGAACCAGGTTCCCTTATGCCAACTTCCAGACAGAACAAGTGCCCAACATACCAATTTCTCGAAACAGACCACGCCCCAACAGCTAACTCCGGACGGCTAACTTCTCGACAGACAACTTTCTGACATCCAAAAGCCCGACGGCTAACCCTAACCGGCCTACGGTTAGGCTTAGGGAGTTAGGGTTAGGCTTAGTGGGTTAGGCATTTAGGCTTAGGGAACTAGAGTTAGGTTTAGGGAGTTGAGATTAGGTTTAGGTAGTTGGGTTTAGGTTTAGGGAGGTGGGTTTAGGTTTAGGGAGGTGGGTTTAGGTTTAGGGAGGTGGGCTTAGGTTTAGGGCGTTAGGCATTAGGTTTAGGGAGTAAGGTTAGTGTTAGGGGGTTAGAGCTAGCCGTTGGTATTTTGGATATCTGGAAGTTGGCCAACGGGGAGTTGTCTGTGTAGGGAACTTGGTACGTCTGGCACTTGTTCTGTCTGGAAGTTGAATGTCAGGATGTTGTCATTAGGGAATCTAGTTGTAGGGATTTCGAGCCTTACTGTTTTTTCTGAGAAACACTTGCTTAGTCAATCATGTGTCTCTAGATCCCGTCCAATGAAATGAGCTGTTTTCCTGATTGATGTCAGATATGGCAAGTAAATGCTGATTATGTAAGAGACACTTAGCCAATGAGAGAGCGCGGCGGCCTGGGGGCGGCTGGATTCCAAATACATCTGTCGAGTTTCACTTTCACTTTGTATCTGACCTGAGAGCTGAGCAGACGTGCTGAGAGGTGTCTGCCTCCATGCTGGATTACATTGTTTAATGACTGTCACTGTCAGGGGCGGTGCACAGATATCTGTCTACACAGGGGAAGGGGTATTTTTCTGACCCCCAATCCAATCCAATCCAGAGCCAGGTTAAACCATCATGAGCCCCTAGGCAGGTTACCAGTTTGGAGACCCCACTTCACTGTAGCTGACATCTCGCCTTGTGCATATCACAGAGCTCCTCAGCAATAACACTCACAGTAATGTGTGGTGTGTAACATATGAGGGTATCTTAGAGCCATGGTGGGACCCAATTGCAGGGGTTATTGAGCCCACTAAGCAGGGTAACCCACAGTACAGTACCTTGATGTAAGTGGATACTGGGTTATGCCAGAGCACAGTACAAATGGAGTAGGCAGAAGAGTGGTCAATAGGAGGTCCGAGGTCAGAGGATATCACAAGGCGGTGGTCGGTAGGCAAAGCAGAGGGGTTTGGTACACAGTGGAGAGAGAGCATATAGAATGTCTGAACAGATCAAGATGTAAACCAATACTGAGGTGTTTTCACAGAGGAAGGAAAGGTCCTTTATGGACAAACAGGGGGGTGTGGTTGTGTGAGTGTTTGGTGCTTGACTTAACCCCTATCACTGTTGGAGGTTACTGCAGACTTGAGGGCAGCACCTTTCCTGTAGCTGCTCCAGCAGCGGACATGAGTTCTGATGAGCAGGCATGGTTCCTGACACCTACACACAGCACATTACTGTGAGTTTTATTGCTGCGGAGCTCTGTGATACGCTCATACACACATCACATTACTGTGAGTTTTATTGCTGTGGAGCTCTGTGATTCGCTCATATACACTGCACATTACTGTATCACAGAGCTCTAACAATAAAACACAAAAATAATTATATTATTTACGTTTATCTATATTTTACCTGAACCCTAACATTCGTGTATGCCCCATGTATTGCCCGTGTATGACCTCCATGTATCCACAGTAAAGTAGATGTGTGTACTCATTACGTACGGATTTCGTTAACTAAATTATTTGATTTTGAATTGAAAACGAAACGGTATAACGAATTTAATTCGAATCAATATCGACTTGATCTTAACCTACAAATTCATACAAATACTACAGCAAACGACTTTATGAAATTAATCAGATTTGTTTCACTGTTACACAATGCCCCTGTTACCTCCTCAGCCCCTGCTGCCCGCTCTGGGGATCTAGAAGTGGCACTTGTGGGTCAGGTTACAGCATTCCATGATGGCCGATTTGCATCTGAGGGGGCGGGGCCAGGCACGGTCATGAGCAGACGCTGGGTTTAAAGCAGGGCGCGAGGAGTTCCCTCGTCACCCTGACGTGGAGTTTACTTCCCGCATCGCCTGTTTGCTATTGAGACTCATTGATTTATTGCCATCCCATTTCTGTCTGAGGACCTTATCTGTCTGAGGATACGTATTTCGACCCAGCTTGCTTCTCTGACGATTCTCTGGTTTATCCCATTTTGTGTTCGTTCGTTCGATTCGATGTTACGCTTTGTATGTGCATGTGTGAGACCTGCCCGTCTCCTTGAACAATCTCACTCATGCTTCTGGCCTCTGATAGCTGCCCGTACCGACCTAAGACCTAATCACAAGGCACCTTACTGTGGGTTTGTCTATCAAGCTGCGAGCTCTGCATATACTACTTACGATCCGAAATCTGTACGATCCGAAAAACTCACGAAAATAAGGTTTTTCTCTGAGGTTACTGCCCTGCAGTCTGCACAACTCATATGCCGTGGTAAACCTTTATATACGAACGCAAGAATCCTGCTACTGTTACGATTTCATATACTGTGTTTCATTCCAAGATCTGTCATGATTATGTCGCAACATTAAGTTGTCCTTTGGTCACAAAATTAATCAAGCTTAATTGTGATTCTAGACCGTGTGTCTACTCCCTGGCTTGGGAGAATAGCTTTGTTTTCACTGTCTCTGGTTGTCAGAAAATTCTGCTCTCTATAACCCAAACAACGCTACTTCAGTGCAAGCGCTATACAGTTCGTTACAGCACCCCTGTACCCAGGGCCGACCCAAACCACTGTGCTGCCTGGAGCGATGGATAAAATGCTGCCCCTCCCCCCAAAAAAACATGTGGTATGTAAAAGCATATTACAGAGCTCCACAGCATTTAAAACTCACAGCAATGTGCAGTGTGTATGAGCGTATCACAGAGCTCCACAGCATTAAAACTCAAGCTCATACACACCACACATTACTGTGAGTTTTAATGCTGTTGAGCTCTGTGATATGCTCATACACACCGCACATTACTGCATCACAGAGCTCCACAGCAATAAAACTCACAGTAATGTGCAGTGTGTATGAGCGTATCACAGTGCTCCACAGCAGTAATACTCACAGTAATGTGCGGTGTGTATGAGTGTAACACAGAACTCCACATCTACACACTGACACACCCACGTACAGTCTCACACACACACACACCCCCCCACATACATACTGGTAAACATGGCTTACTGGTATAGGTATACATGGCTTTCTGGTATTATGGCAGAGTGCTTGGAAATGCTGGCAGAATGCTTGGTTGTGTAGGGAGAGGTATTAGCAGTAGGAAAAGGGAAGTGCTCATGCCACTGTACAGAGCACTGGTGAGACCTCACTTGGAGTACTGTGTGCAGTACTGGAGACCGTATCTCCAGAAGGATATAGACATCTTAGAGAGAGTTCAGAGAAGGGCTACTAAAATGGTGTACGGCTTGAAGGAGAAAAGTTACCAGGAAAGGCTTAATGATCTTAACATGTAGAGCTTGGAAAAAAGACGAGACAGAGGAGATATGATAGAAACATTTAAATACGTAAAGGGAATCCACAAGGTAGAGGAAGGGAGTATATTTAAAAGGAAACAAAGTAGCAAAACAAGAGGACATAGTCTTAGATTAGAGGGGCAAAGGTTTAAAAGTAACATCAGAAAGCATTATTTTACTGAGAGGGTGGTGGATACATGGAACAGTCTTCCAGTTGAAGTGGTAGAGGCCAAAACAGTAATTGAATTTAAGCAAGCATGGGATAGGCATAAGGGTTGTGCACGTGACGTCCGGCACAGGAAGATGTGTGCACGTCCTGACAGATCAGGGGGCGCAGCACAACTTGGAGGATTTCTCCGAAGGCCCCAAAAAAAACCCCTGCTGGCCCAAAAAACAACCCACTGGCCCAAGTGAAGGGGCGGGCTCTGCCCCGCTCAAGTGAAGGGACAGGCTCTGCCCCGCTCAAGTGAAGGGGCGTGCTCTGCCCCGCTCAAGTGAAGGGGCGGGCTCTGCCCCGCTCAAGTGAAGGGGCAGGCTCTGCCCCGCTCAAGTGAAAGGGCGGGCTCTGCCCTGCTCAATTGAAGGGCTGGGCGCTGCTCCGCTTGAGTGAGGAGGGTGGGCACCAGCCCGCCATGAGGAGTGGGCGCAACCTGGCTCCACAGCCTGCTGGAGGGCCGTACTTTGGACAGGTTGCAGCCCTTGACAGGGCGGCAAAATGACGCCCCTGACAAAGACCCACCTGCCGCCGCTGCTCCAAGGACGGGCTGGCCCTGCCTGTACCCGTCCATTGGCCTCTGGTGTTGAATCTGTTGTCAGCACCACAAGGTGATTGGCAGCTCAATATTTAATCCTAGCCTGCCTTTTAACAGCAAATCTGATTAATCAGGGTTTTATTTAGTGATCCAAAATTCGAATCAATATCAAACGACTTTATGAAACAAACTTCGAATCGATCTCAACTATCGAATCGATTTTAATTTGATATCGAATTAAGATCGATTTTTCCAGCCGTGCACACCTCTACTGTAAAGTAACATTTACCTGTCTTTCCTTTTCCCCCAGGATGAGGCACGGGCCATTTATTCGGCAGGAAGTTTTGTTGTGCGCTGCACACAGCTCTGCGGATCCCTGGAGGTGCCTGATGTTCCGTTCCTGCAGTTATTCTTTGCCGTCTGCTTTATGTCGTTTAATCCAATAAATATTCCCATGATTTTGCTTCTCTGGATATGGAGTGTGAACCACTAACATGATGAGGATCTGGAAGATGGATATTTTGGGGTGAAATGATTCTGTAGTTCATGGTCAGGTGCAGTGGGCGGGGCATAGTGTCATGGTGGTATAATGTGCGCCAATTTCTATATATGGATGAAGCGGTGGCCTCTTCAGGTTATGGATTATACAGATTCTGGCCTGCACTCCCTAATACTAGCTTTTTGTTGTTGGAGTTGATGTTATTGACATGACGCCTTTGCTCGTCCACATAATCCTAGCTAGGTCTGCTATGCTTCTAGACACATTCCATCCCATTCACATGGTTCACGTGGACTCTCACACTAGACACTGCATCACCACAAACTGATGGCAGTCTGGGTGGAGGGGAGCTAAATGGATACATGGGGACATGGGTAGAGAGGGCCTGAGAGGTAAAAGTAGACACATATACAGATAGCGAGAGGTTACATAAGCTCCTAAATATGGTAAACCAGATCAGAGTCAAGGTCCAGGTCAGGAGTGGTACATGGAAAACCAGAAACAGAGCTGAGGTCTAGGACAGGAGTGATACACCTTGTAACAGAAACTGCATTTGACTGGTCTCCAGCTTGAGGAACAGACCTGAAAGACCAGAGCCAGGATCCAGGGCAGGAGAGGTACACAGAAAACAAGAAACGGAGCCGAGTTCCAGGGCAGGAGAAATACAGGGTGTTACACGGTGTTCTGTAACAGAAACCAGCTTGAGGCACAGACTTGAAAGACCAGACACAGAGCCAGGATTCAGGGCAGGAGAGGTGCACATAGGAAAAACAGATCCAAAGTCAAAACTCATCAGGGGGGGACAACGAGAAAGTGCTGATGCAGTGTTACCGGAATCCACTCAGTTCTGTCAGGTAAAAGGTCGGCCCGGTGCGGACAATGACTATTCGGACACAAGTCTTTTCAGGAAGGGTGTACTTTATTTGACGTAAACTCTCAGCCAGGATTGCATCGCGAAGACTGAGTGACGTGAATGCATAAACATAACATTTTATACATGAATAGATAATCAGGTACATCCCGATAGCCCACCCATGGGTGACACTTGCCCACCCCACGTGGGTTTGTACCTTCCCCTTGCTGAATACAAAGACATTCCACAAACTGGAAGTAAATTGACAGCTTTCACATTATTATGACAATTGGATAATTTAACATCTAGCCAGATCCTGTGTCTGTCCACCTCCCTAGAACTTGTTTGTTATATTTACTGATAAGCGTGCAGCTGATCTTCTATACATCTTTGTTCTTGTCCTAGCTCTCTGACCTTGATGTATCTAAATCTACATCCTGACACCCCTGCTTGTTTCTTGTTTTTTTAATTGCTCTGCCTGTTAGTTTTAGGAATTCCAGAAATTCTATGCAAACTCATCAAATTCAGCTAATATTCGCTATGTACATTTATATGAACCAAAGTCTTGCTCAAGATGGCCGCTACAAACCATCATGGTGGCTTATTTTTGACCTGTTTCCCTTACAGCAGTACCGGGCCCTGTCAGGTCTCCTGTTCCAAATCCCCGAGGATCCAGTGCTTTGACAACCAGGGTAAACCATTTCCGTGGTGATCCAGTGGGAGAGCAAAGCGCTGCGCACCAGCATCAGATGCAGCAGAGCGCTATGCACAGTCGTGTATTTTGGCCTAGGCCGACTAGGCCTAGGCCTAGGGCGGCACTTTCCAGGGGGCAGCAGCCTGCACCAGGTGGCCCCACCCCTAAAAAAAAATGTTTTTTTTTTTACTTTTGCAAAGTATTTTGCCAGGAAGGATACATTGAGATTTCACAAATATTCAAGTATGTCCTGGGTAGGCAAGGCCTAGGCTTTCACTTTCCAGGGGGCAGCAAAAAACCTCACCACTAATTGGGTTACTCACAGAGCACTGAAATGACGCCAACATTTTGGTGTTCTGTAGTTCCCTGCTCTTTGGGGAATAAAATTTCCCCACCCTGCAGTGAATTCACCATTCACCGCAGGGTCCCCAAAGTGCATGGAGTCGGCCGCTGAATGCTGCCACCGCAAACCCGTGGCCTGCTGTTTTCAAAAGAACTACTGAACGAAAATGTCTGGAATTTACATATAAGATCCTATGATTGATAATAAAAAGTTCTGTTACGGAAAAAAGAAAAACTGCTATTAAAAAAAAGGGGGGACATTTTGCCCAAAAATATCTGAAAAATGACTAAAAGGTAATAAAAAAATATCAATAAATAAAGACTTTTTACTGCAGATTAAAATAATAAATGGTTTATTAGATATTGCATAAAAATGGAAATATTTTTAACATTGAAACCTATGGGGTTCGCCTGAATAAACCTGTTGATTGAAACCACCGAACATCAGGGCATCAGGGACTGCCATTTCTCTGCTGTTTGGTGTTCTCTGAATAGATTAACCATTACTTCTCTATGGGGATTTGCACTGCCTTCAAACAGCACCGTAGTTGCTAGCAGTTCGCCAAACTTGTGTGTGAGCATATCACAGAGCAGTGGTGTACTTAGGGGAGTGGCGGGGGGTGGGCTGCCCCAGGTACCAGTGATTATTGGGGTGTCATTAGGGGGTACTAGGAGGTGCCACTGTCGCTGTGTGTCAGCTTTGAGCTGTGTTCTCGAACAACGAGCAGTGGAGCAGGGCGTTTGCATACAGAATAAAATCGAATAGAATAAAAATCCCCCTCTCCTCCCTCCATAGCTCCTCCCCTGCCCCACAGCAGCTCTAGGAGAGGGGAGGGGGATGCGATTTGTGTGCAGAGAGAGAAGATGACAGTAAACGGCAGGTAAGGGGGGGTGGTATCAGCAGAATATGAAGCCCTGTCTGCTTACTGCTGTTTAAAGTGGACCTTTCATTAACCAGCACTGCAGTGATAGAAATTTGTCATTAAGCTGCCTGGCTCCTGGTGAGGCTGCGTGTGTGTGCAGGTCACGCGGTCCGGCCAGTCAGGTGGTACTGAGTCTCAGTACCACCTGACTGGCTGAACCACGTGACACGCACACAGCTGCCCGCCCTTTTGTTAACACGGACTCTCACTCTATTCTGGACTGAACACCCACCGGGAAGGGAATCAAAGCCACGGTGCACCCTCTGGCAGTGGAACCCCACTGCTGACAAGATGGCTCCACGCACAGGCACAGCCGCGATCCTCACGTGGCCTGGAGGGACCTCCTGCTGAGTCCGTACACAGTCCCTGCTGACTCTGCACACAGCCCTACCGCGGACGGAGGCCGGTAAATATAGAATAAATAATTGCTGTGTGCTCATATACACTCGGTTTGCTGGGAGTTTTATTGCAGTGGATTCTGATGCACTCATACACACCGCACATTGCATTGCTTGGAGTTTTATTGCTGTGGATTCTGATACGCTGACACACACCACACATTGCATTGCTGTGAGTTTTATTGCTGTGAATTCTGATACGCTGACACACACCACACATTGCATAGCTGGGAGTTTTATTGCAGTGGATTCTGATGCACTCATACACACCGCACATTGCATTGCTGGGAGTTTTATTGCAGTGGATTCTGATGCATTCATACACACCGCACATTGCATTGCTGGGAGTTTTATTGCTGTGGATTCTGATACGCTGACACACACACGTGTCACGACCACTACGCGCGCTACTGCAAAAGACGCCGAATTGCGCCACCCACTATGTCTCTGCGCAATTCTCTCTCGTAGCAGAGCCGTAGAGCGCAATATAATGATCCCAGGATTGCAACGCAGTACAAGTCTTCTCTTGAAGCGGGTAGTGACTACGTCTCCCACAATCCCTCGACTCACTTTCCTATTCTATTAGTTACGCTGCCACCAGTCCTCATGGACACTACGCTTGTCGCAACGGGAGACGCAGGGCTAAGCAACCACACTATCTGCCTAGTGGGATCTGTAGGACAGTGACTACAGATCCCACAATCCCCTGCCGTCTCCTGACGACCGCAACTCGCAATTTCTTATATATAACTGAGCTTAAAGCAAATAGCAATACTCCCAATCTCTTAGTTAGCGTAGATCGCATCAGTCAGAGGCAGAACTTAAATACGTTTTGTTTATTTATGTTATAGAAAAAATCACAGTGCATTGTTACAGGAAGAATTATAACTAGAATAAATCAATTAATTACACACTACAAAGCAAATAAAAGAAAAGGGTTAACCATAGAGCATTACTTACGACGAACTAATCAGTAAGCTAACATCGATGGCCTCCTGGAGCCTGGAGATAGGAACATGACCGATCAGTCATCTTTTGAATGTACCCCAAGTGATCAGCCAAAGCACATGGCCAGTTCTCAGAATTTATACACTTCTTGGTTCTTCCAAACCCCACCCACAAATGGCCCAGCCTCCAGCACTACATATCCCAGAGTTCCCTTTTACCGAGCATGCTCAGTAGGCTTGTTATTAATCTTTAATTGCCCAAAGGTGTCCATCTCCCCCCCAGGGATCAAGGATGTGTTTCCTGTCTTTGGAGATAGGGTCTAACTCTTGGTGCCGGGTTGGCTCTCAAGGTGCAACTAATATGTCAAGGTACAAAAGACATTCCATTTTACAGCTACGTGTTATATCCTCCCCCTAAGGGAGAAAGCTAACCATTTTAATTACATTTTAGCACTCCCTCTTAACAGCTGTGGACTGGGGATACACTTACCAAATGGTCAGACACAAATATGAATATGACTCTACATGGAGGAAATTCTGTATGTATAAACAGGCACTTAGACACATATATGAATATACATATCTCCTCCATATAGAGTCATAAACAGGCAGATAGACACATATATACAGGCAGACCCTTATATAGATAGGGCAGATTAGATCTGTATTTCTATCTCCCATCTCTAATCTGCCACACACCGCACATTGCATTGCTGGGAGTTTTATTGCTGTGGATTCTGATACGCTGACACACACCAAACATTGCATTGCGGGGAGTTTTATTGCTGTGGATTCTGTGATACACACTGCATATTACTGTGAGTTTTATTGCCCTGGAGCTCTGGGATACCCTCATACACAGTGCACATTACTGTGAGTTTTATTGCTGTGCAGTTCTGTGATATGCTCATACACACAGAGTGCACATTTCTGTGGGTTTTATTGCTGTGCAGCTCTGATATGCTCATACACAGTGCCCATTTCTGTGGGTTTTATTGTTCAACCAATTAGAGCGGCTGTGATCCAGTATACTTGACATGCGTGGCTGTTCTTTGTAAAAATGCTTGAATTTAAACATTTCATAATTTTATTTATCTCAATAGATACATTTGAAATGGTATACAAAATATACAAGTAGGCACTTGGTATCCACTTTTAATATAAAGAGAGGAAAAGGCGGAGCTTAAAGAGGAAGAGGTGTGCCCTTTACAGGAAGGGGTGCCTCAAATTTAAATTGGGGGGTGCACGAGTTTAGTCAGGCCTAGGGCAGCACAAAACCTAAATACACCACTGGCTATGCACCAGCATCGGATGCAGCAGAGCGCTTCATTGCTCTCTCACACTAACATTTCATGTGTCAAGATCTTGCTTGAAAGGCTCCATTAACCTCCCTGGCGGTCTATTTATTGTGAAATTACTTGGATGAAAGCGGTCAGTCCCCCCCCCTTAGCGGCATCCCGAGTGTGGCTCGGGGTTAAATTCCTATGTTGGAAGCGGTAACCCCGAGCAACACTTGGGATGCCGCTGGATACATCACCTCTCCCTGCGCTCCCTCGATGTCCCTGCAGTCTCCTCCGGCGACGGCGACCTCATTACTTCCTGGTTCCCTCCTTGTTAGAAGGAATCCAGGAAGTATGAGGTCGCGATCGCCGGAGGAGACTGTGAGGATCAGTGAGGGAGCACAGGGAGAGGTGATGTATACAACCCAAGTGTGTCTCGGGGTTACCACTCTCAGCGGTGAAATTTAACCCCGAGACACACTCGGGAACACCGCCAGGGAGGTTAACCCCACGGCAAAATGAAACGAGCTTTATCCAGGAATCCATAAGATCCTCAACAGCCAACTTTCAGCAGCTTGTGGAAGATTCCTCGGCTGTCCATGAGACGCCTGCTCCACTAATAAGAGCTGCCAGCAGAGTGTCTTTACAGGCAGCGTTGTGTGTGTGTATGGAGGCTGAATGGGGGGAGGAGGTAGGAGGATTACAGAGACCTAGGGGTAATGGGAGTTGGGGGATTTATTTGGATCTGGGGTAATGGGAGTTGGGGGATTTATAGGGATCTGGGGTAATGGGAGTTGGGGGGATTTATAGGGATCTGGGGGTAATGGGAGTTGGGGGATTTATAGGGATCTGGGGGTAATGGGAGTTGGGGGATTTATAGGGATCTGGGGGTAATGGGAGTTGGAGGGATTTATAGGGATCTGCGGGTAATGGGAGTTGGGGGATTTATAGGGATCTGGGGGTAATGGGAGTTGGGGGATTTATAGGGATCTGGGGTAATGGGAGTTGGGGGGTTTATAGGGATCTGGGGGTAATGGGAGTTGGGGGATTTATAGGGATCGGGGGTAATGGGAGTTGGGGGATTTATAGGGATCGGGGGTAATGGGAGTTGGGGGGTTATAGGGATCTGGGGGTAATGGGAGTTGGGGGATTTATAGGGATCGGGGGTAATGGGAGTTGGGGGGTTTATAGGGATCTGGGGGTAATGGGAGTTGGGGGATTTATAGGGATCTGGGGTAATGGGAGTTGGAGGGATTTATAGGGATCTGGGGGTAATGGGAGTTGGGGGATTTATAGGGATCTGGGGGTAATGGGAGTTGGGGGGATTTATAGGGATCTGGGGTAATGGGAGTTGGGGGGATTTATAGGGATCTGGGGGTAATGGAAGTTGGGGGATTTATAGGTGTCACGGAATGGCTCAACACCCTCAGCCAGGGGCGGTGCAATGACATTGATGGCCATGAACACTTAGGTGCGGTGGCACGCACAGAGTTTTGAAGTACTTTTATTTAGATGTGGTTGTGTGTGGTGTAATAAAGTGTCCCCGTTGGTTATTGTGAAATGTGTTCCCTTTGTCTGCCTTGCCCGTCGCCATTTTCCCAGGGCCTCGTGGATCCGGTCAGAATGATCGGATCGGGAAATGGCCGATTCGGACCATCCGGTCGAATCGCAAAATGGTCGATTCGGACCATCCGGTCCAAATCGGCAACTCCCCGATTCGTAACCACCAATGCGGATCGGGGCCCGGGTGCCTCCTGCCAGCGAGGGCCAATGGGTCATGTATGGGCGGGCAGGGATTCCCATTGTATTCATAAGTGTGTAAAATTTATAAATGTCTGTGTTGTGAATAATAAACTCAGATTTACCAGTGCATCCAGCCTCGCCTGATGACTTTATTTCTCCACCGCATACATTCTCTGAGTATCCCCCGCGGTCTCAGGGTGCGGTGTCCAGCAACGATCCGAACCGAATCGAGCGCCCTGTGCCTGCATCGAGCATCAGAACAGAGGCGCAGCGTGAGGTCATCGAGTCTGAGTATATTCTCCCGAGATCCGATCCGAAAGGCGCGGCCGTGTACCGCGCTTCGGTATATCCAGGGATCGAGATAAGATCCGAACAGTCAGCCGCTTCCGTGAGATCCGTAACGTTCTCCGCAATCCGCTCCGAAGATTCATCCGCAACCAGATCCGAAACGTTTCCCGCTAAGATCTGAATATTCCTCCGCGGCAGATCCGATCTCCATATTCGGACAGCCGCTCCGCAGACGTCTCCCACATCCACAAGGTCAGTGAACCAGCCGCTCGAGACGCTGAGCCCCGTGTGGCTCAGTGGTCGGGCTGGTTCTACGCAGGGGTCCCCTCCACCGCCGCTAACCCTTCCCCGGGGTCACGCCAGGCCGCACGAGACGCCGAGTGCCGCATCACTCGGTAGTCGGGCCAGCGGTAAGCACCGGGGGCACGCAGATAGAGCACACCCGCAGGCGGACAACATCCCATTCCGTCATAATAGGGATCTGGGGGTAATGGGAGTTGGGGGATTTATAGGGATCTAGGGGTAATGGGAGATGGGGGGATTTATAGGGATCTGGGGGTAGTGGGAGTTGGGGGATTTATAGGGATCTGGGGGTAATGGGAGTTGGGGGATTTATAGGGATCTGGGGGTAATGGGATTTGGGGGGATTTATAGGGATCTGGGGGTAATGGGAGTTGGGGGATTTATAGGGATCTGGGGGTAATGGCAGTTGTGGGGATTCATAGAGACCTGGAGGTAATGGGAGTTTATAAGGACCTGGACACATGTCACATGGGCAGACCTGGTAAGGGCAGACACTCCTTTCAGAAATCTCGGATAATCCAATGCCACAGAACCCCTGGGAGCGACTTCTTTCCAAACCACTGGATACTCTTACTATTCAATAACCGACCTTAACTGCCGCAGCCTGGAGGGCCGTCACAGCACTCCGGAGAGGAGCGAACTCACCCACAGAGGCCACCTTTACTAAAAGAACGCATGAAGCCAATGAAATGGACTGGATGACGGCTAAGGAAATGATTTGGTTGACCAGTCAAGAAAATGAACTGACTGACCGGCCAAGGAAATACAACATACCTTCCCCCATTTCAAATAAAGTGTATATATGGTCCATCGTTCACTAACCCCACATTTCTCGCCTGTATGGTGGGTCTCTCACTCTTATCTTTTCCTTCTCATCTAACCCTTTGTTCTTCTGCTCCACTAAATGGCCAATAATCTCCAAGACATTTCCCTCCTCAACCCTAACAACGCTTAGATTAACCCACACCCCATTCTCCGGCCAATATTACCTAAAAAACCATAGCACTACACCTCCTCATTTATACCCCTTGGCACCCCTCTGCCCTCACTGCATGAGCCAGCCACGTCACCAAGGTCTTCACCAATTGTGTCCAATATTCACGTTCCCTCAACGTTACTAATGGAAATGTCCTCTCAAAACTGTGCTACCTGTTACACCCTGACCCCTCCCCCCATGCCCCCCAATACACTGTTATGCTTTAATATAGGGGGAATGGTGCATCTTGGGGCTTTTTTCTGTTTCTAGCTTTCAATAATTATTACTATATGTTTGAAAATATCCTTTATTTCCGCGGGATAAGCAGGAAATGACGTTTCTTTAGAGCAGGGGGTCTCACACTCCGTCCCCCCCAACATGTTCCTAAACTGATTCTATGACCATTATTTGCATTCAAAGAATTCTGGGAATTGTAGTCAATCAACATCTGGGGGGCCGGAGCGTGAGACCCCTGCTTTAGAGGGAGCTGGGAAAGAGACAGACTCGGAATGTGTAATGTCAGTCAGCAGCCACTAAAGCTGGTCACATGCTGCGTCACATGTAACGAGCGGAATCATTCACTGGATGGAAATGTCATCCTGTCTCTGCATAAATCAATGGAATACAGAATATATAACATTCACTGGCCCCGTCACGCGCACTAACCGCGTATATCTGTATAAAGGGTGACCCGTGACCACACAGAGACCAGGGTGACCCGGCAGGAACACACACACGAGTCACAGACAAAAGCCCGGCTCATGCGGCACAAACATCTCTTCCTGGATTTTGGCTTTGATTATAGTCACAGTCTCTGCGGCTCCAGACACTTTATTCTACAGGACACAGAAACAAGTGAAGGCGCTCAATAAAGTGACAGGATCTCAATAATCAACGTCAATAGAAAAAGGCATGAAATAAATAAAGGTGAATAAACCATTTCTGCCGGAAGAAACACAATGAAACACACATACAAAACTGTGTCGCAGAAATCTACAAAAAACAAAACTCCATATGGAGCAAAATATAACATTATCTGTCTGATATGTTAAGGGGCCGATCACATACATATATATATATTTATTTATTTATAAAGGATTTTACCAGGAAGGATACATTGAGATTTCTCTCGTTTTCAAGTATGTCCTGGGCTCAAGAACATTGAAGTGTTACAGAAATACAAAGTAATAAATGCAAGATATTAACACAAAACCAAATCTACAGATTAACAGAAAATAAATATGTAGGAAATAAAGTCATTATGTCACATGTTTACAGGCGCATTCTGTATATAGTCACTGTGTTACATGTTTACAGGCGCATTCTGTATATAGTCACTGTGTTACATGTTTACAGGTGCATTCTGTATATAGTCACTATGTTACATGTTTACAGGTGCATTCTGTATATAGTCACTGTGTTACATGTTTACAGGCACATTCTGTATATAGTCACTGTGTTACATGTTTACAGGCGCATTCTGTATATAGTCACTGTGTTACATGTTTACAGGTGCATTCTGTATATAGTCACTGTGTTACATGTTTACAGGTGCATTCTGTATATAGTCACTGTGTTACATGTTTACAGGTGCATTCTGTATATAGTCACTGTGTTACATGTTTACAGGCGCATTCTGTATATAGTCACTATGTTACAGGTTTACAGGTGCATTCTGTATATAGTCACTGTGTTACATGTTTACAGGCGCATTCTGTATATAGTCATTATGTTACATGTTTACAGGCGCATTCTGTATATAGTCACTATGTTACAGGTTTACAGGTGCATTCTGTATATAGTCACTGTGTTACATGTTTACAGGTGTATTCTGTATATAGTCACTGTGTTACATGTTTACAGGTACATTCTGTATATAGTCACTGTGTTACAGGTTTACAGGAGCATTCTGTATATAGTCACTATGTTACAGGTTTACAGGAGCATTCTGTATAAGTCACTATGTTACATGTTTACAGGCGCTGTCACGGAATGGCCCAGCACCCTCAGCCAGGGGCGGTGCACAAGGACATTGATTTGGCCATGAACACTTAGGTGCGGTGGCACGCACAGAGTTTTGCAGTACTTTTTATTAGATGTGGTTATGTGTGGTGTAATACAGTGTTCCCCGTTGATTGTGAAATGTATTTCCCTTTGTCTGCCTTGCCCGCCGCCATTTTCCGATTGCCTCGTGGTTGCAATCAGATTATTCGAATCGTAAAATGGCCGATTCGGACCATCCGGTCCGAATCGGCGACTCCCCGAACTGTAATGGCCAATGGGTCCTGGGAGGGCGGGCAGGGATTCCCATTGTATTGTAATTTGTGTAAAGTTGATAAATGCCTGAGCTGTGAATAATAAAGCCAGATTTAGCAGTGCATCCAGCCTCGACTGATGTCTTTATTTCTCCGCCATACTTCATCGTCTGAGTATCCCCCGAGGTCTCAGGGTACGACGTCCAACTAGATCCGAACCGAACCGAGCGCTCTGTGCCTGCATCTCGCATCAGGACAGAGGCGCAGCGTATGGTGTTCGGTTCCCAGATTATGAGCCCGAGATCCGATCCGAAGGGCGCGGCCGTGTACCGCGCTTCGGTATTGCAAGAGACCGTGGTAAGATCCGAATACTCTGCCGATCCCGCAAGATCCGAAGCTGCATCCATCTGAGATCCGAAAAGTCCTCCGCAATCAGATCCGAATATTCCGCGGGAAAAGATCCGATCTCCGAAATCGGTCGGCCGCCCGCAGACGTACTCCACACCCACAAGGTCAGTGAACCAGCTGCTCGGGACGCTGAGTACCGTATGGCTCAGAGGTCGGGCTGGTTCCACGCAGGGGTCCCCTCCACCGCCCGCTAACCCTTCCCCAGGGTCACGCCAGGCCGCACGAGACGCCGAGTGCCGCGTCACTCGGTAGTCGGGCCAGCGGTAAGCGAAGGGGCCACGCAGATAGAGCACCCCCGCAGGCGGACAACATCCCATTCCGTCATACTGGTGGCAGCGGTGGGATCGCTCTCTGCAGGCCCCTAGGAGACCTACGCCATGGTGGTGTACACCCACTACAACCGGGACACCCTGCGTGGGATGTTGGAGAACCGGGGAGGAACGCCGGGTAATAAGAACCGGAAAACCCTGATCAAGGAGCTGACCAGGATGGATCGGCACAGGGTGACGACACCCGTCCCCAGCCCTGTCCACGCAGAGGTGGAGGAAGATGCTGGCCTCAGAGAGGTGCGGCGTCGGATCGCCCTGCTCAGAGATGCCCCAGCGGCGGCGGACAGATACGAAGTGATTCGGGAGGTTTACCGTGAAGTCGAGCAAGAAAAGGACCGCCAGCACGAGCTGCGGTTGGCAGAGCTCCGCGGAGCAGAGCCGGAATATTTTAACCCCGAACCCTACCCCGTGGAACCCTGGGTCGAGGCTTACAGCTCGACTGGAGCTTCACCCTGGGAATCTGCAACCCCCAGTGATTACCCTTTCGGGACTTACAGCTCGCCTGGAGCCTGTATTGGGGACATCACACATCCCAGCGACCCTCGGATGGAGACTTACAGCTCGCCTGGAGCTGCATCTGAGGACGCCACATTCCCCGTTGAGGAGCGGTGCTCCTGTGCCGGCACCTTCGCTGACATAGAGGTGTGTTTGCAAGAAGGCTGCAGGAGGGCCTAGATCGGGACCAGAGGTCCACAGAGGAACTTTGGTACGAGGCCCTGAACCATGAGAGGGACTGCCATGGTGTGTACGTTCCCTCCGACGCTGTCATTCACCGGGTGCAGTAACGATGTGCGAGCAGCGTTCCTGCAAGGTCGGGCCCAGAGGAGTGGGAGGCCGAGCTCCAGAGTCTGGTGCAACAGGAGATCGCACTGGACGCCGCGTACCGCGCGCTCCGGTGGCTAACCGCCTCTCCGACAGTGCGCCCTATTGGTGGCACCTCCACCGCAGGGCCCCGCTACGGAGGCACGGGGCTGCTCTACGAGAGCATGGCCGCAGACCCCGAGTTCGGAGAAGAGACCGAAGAGCGATTGGAGGAGATTCTGGAGCGACGGGAACTGGAGCTCCCGTCCGACATCAGGGACTCGGTGTTTGAGGAACTGGAGTCCCTAGCAGAGCGAGAGTGGGAGCTCGAGGTGGCCTACTGAAGATTGTTGGACGGCGTTCCGCGGTCGAGCCTGAGCTCCCCGTGCTGGGACGGGTCGGCGGAAGAAGTCGACAGTCCCCAGGTCTGGGACTTATGGGAGGCCGAGGTGGTCCCATGGGTACCCGTGGGGGTCCCAGCAGAGGAAGTTATTCCTTCACCCCGCAAGCGGACAGGGTGGCGAGGCCACGGGTCCAGCGGGGGCTGGCAACGGGGCAGAGCGCCGCTGGCCTCTGTCCACTCCCCAACGCCAAGAGAGTTGTCTCCAACCAGCGGAAGAGCTGGCCACGGGGCAGAGTGCCGCTGGCCTCTGCCCACTACCCACGGTCTGCCAGGAGGAGCAGACGGATGGTTCCCCCGGGCTGGGCTGTGAGCAGCCACGGATTGCCTCGGGGGTGAAGAAACATCCTCCTGCAAGGTGATCCTCACCCAGCAGGGAAGTTATCCCCTTCACCCCGCAAGCGGACAGGGTGGCCGAGGCCACGGGCCCAGCGGGGGAGATGGCGGGGCAGAGCGCTGCTGGCCTCTGCCCACCCCCAGTCGCAACGAGAGTCGTTCCCCAACCAGCAGAAGAGCTGGCCATGGGCAGAGCGCCGCTGGCCTCTGCCCACTGCTCACGGTCTGCCAGGAGGAGCGGACGGATGGTTCTCCCGGGCTGGGCTGTGAGCAGCCCTTGATGGTCCCGGGGGGTGAAGAAACCATCCTCTTGCAAGGGGATCCTCACTCGGCAGAAAAGATTACCCCTTTCACCATGGGCGTCCACAGGTTGGGGCAAGGGGGGGCACGTGCCCCCCCCTGGAGCCGCGGGAAGCAATTAGCAAATCCTTATATTTTCCTTAAATTCGCGGCGCTGCTCGCCGCACGCTGCACTATTTGTTTTTAAACCAGGCAGCGTGCGTCGGCGGCCGCGACGCATGCGCGAAACGCTCCTCCGCATGAGACCGCATGTGTGTGGGTGCGGACTCGCGGCCAGGACAGGAGACAGAAGGAGAGTGAGTGACCGTGCCGAAGGAATCGGGATTAATGCGCCGGCGCGTGCTGAAAATCCCGCCGCTCAACTTCCCATCCCCTCACTCGAGTCGCTTGTCCCCTCACTCACCGCGCAGGCAGCACCATACCAGGCATCCAGCCGCCTGAGCCTGAGTCTGAGAGCCTGCAGCAGGCGGCCAGGCAGGTGAGGCAGCAGCTCAACTTCCAGCCCCTGCGGCCTCTGGGTGTCAGTCGTCCAGCCCCTGCGGACGCTGTGGTCCACTCTCACTCTCCATCCAGGCAGCATCCGGGCTGGGCAGGCTGAGGCTCCCTGCGGTGGCCTCCCTCATCCTGGTGGCAGGTGGCAGCTGCGGCCTCTAGTCCGACTGTGTGTCCGACATTAGATTATCCAGGCAGGCGCAGCGGCTGAGCGGCTCCAGCCCTCCGGCATCCATCCCGGCCCGGCCCCGGCTTCCCTCCTGCATCCAGGCAGAGGCAAGCAGCCCTGCCCTGCGGCCTCCGACGTCCAGCCAGGCAGCTCCGGTCGAACGTCTGGGCTGCGGCCTCCCCTCCAGCTCCAGGCAAGCATCTGATCCAGCCAGCCCAGGCATGATCCAGCCCAGGAGTCCAGGACAGTCCTCCAGCCTGCTAGTGAGTGACCTCAGGCTCTCCACTGAGTGACCTGCTGCCCATCACATCAGGCAAAGTCATCACAGACATTCACACGGTATGTGGCGGCATTTATTTATATATTTAATCATATGAATCTGAGAATCTGACTGGATGGATTAATTGGTGGGTGTGGTGGTGATGAAATAAATTTTAAAATAAATGTGTTTGTCATATATTTTACGTTGCATTCATTGTGTATAGCAACACAGTTAGATTCTCTGTAAAAAAAAAAAAAAACAAACACTTCAGTGCCCTTGATCCTGGGTGTATGACTAGTGCGGTGCATTGAATGGTGTTAACAGACTAGAAAATGCAACACTCTGATCAGACGCTTACACCTTTTATTCTTCTATTAGACTTCCATCATGTTTTGCAGCCTCTGTATTACTACGCTTCATTTTATGACTGTTCCCTTCATGACATTGTCAAAAGGGCAGAATATGGATGGCATTAAAATTTTGCCCCCCCCTGTAAAAATTTCTGCGGACGCCCATGCCTTTCACCCAGCAAGCGGACAGGGTGGCCGAGGCCACGGGTCCAGCGGAGGAGCTGGCAACGGGGCCGAGTGCCGCTGGCCCCTGCCCACTGCCCACAGTCTGCCAGGTGGAGCAGACAGATGGTTCCCCCGGGCTGGGTTGTGCGCAGCCGTTGATTGCCCCGGGGGGGAAGAAACCATCCTCCCGCAAGGAGATCTCCACCCAGCGGAAGAGCTGACAACGGGGCAGAGCGCCGCTGGCCTCTGCCCATTCCTCCCAATTTGCCCCGAGGGGCAGAGCGAGGATGACCCCGTGCGACTGCCGTTGCAGCTATTTATTCCCCTCTTCGGCTGCCAGGAAGAGCAGCCGGGTTTGACCCCATTTGTCCCCTCGGTTGCCGTTTCCGTACCTGCCTCTCCAGCAGAAGAGCTGGCAACGGGGCAGAGCGCCGCTGGCCTCTGCCCATCTTTGCAACCCTTTGGCTCGGAGGCCTCACGCAGCCACGGTTCTTTCCAACGGCTGACCTGGGCACCCGGGGCGCGTGCATTTAGCACCCGTTTTCCCCGGGTGAGCGATAACCCTGGAGGAGACATAGGAGGTACTCCTCCCCAGACATATGTCCTTTCGCCCAGCCGGGGTAACCCTAAGGACGTGGGGCCCCGACCAAGCTGGCACGGCCGCAAGGCCAAATGGAGAAGCCTGGTGGCCCGGCCTCCCCAGACAGACTACGGGCCTGGGAGCACCGACTTCCCCGGTATGACCCGGTGGGGTCAGACCAGGTGCGTCGAACTGGGGGAGGGGGAGGAGTGTCACGGAATGGCCCAGCACCCTCAGCCAGGGGCGGTGCACAAGGACATTGATTTGGCCATGAACACTTAGGTGCGGTGGCACGCACAGAGTTTTGCAGTACTTTTTATTAGATGTGGTTATGTGTGGTGTAATACAGTTGTCACGGAATGGCTCAGCACCCTCAGCCAGGGGCGGTGCGGTGACAGTGATATGGCCATGGACAATTAGGTGCGGTGGCACGCACGGAGTTTTAAAGTACGTTTATTTAGATGTGGTTATGTGTGGTGTAATAAAGTGTCCCTGTTTGTGTTGTGAAATGTATTCCCTTTGTCTGCCTTGCCCGCCGCCATTTTCCGATTGCCTCGTGGCCGTTATCAGATTCTTCGAATCGTAAAATGGCCGATTCGAACCATCCGGTTCGAATCGTAAAATGGCCGATTCGGACCATCCGGTCCGAATCGGCGACTCCCCGAACTGTAATGGCCAATGGGTCCTGTGAGGGCGGGCAGGGATTCCCATTGTATTGTAATTTGTGTAAAGTTGATAAATGCCTGAGCTGTGAATAAAAAACCCAGATTTAGCAGTGCATCCAGCCTCGACTGATGTGTTTATTTCTCCGCCGTACTTCATCGTCTGAGTATTCCCCGCAGTCTCAGGGTACGGTGTCCACTTATATCCGAACCGAACCGAGCGCTCTGTGCCTGCATCTCGCATCAGGACAGAGGCGCAGCGGATGGTGTTCGGTTCTATGACGGAATGGGATGTTGTTCCGCCTGCGGGTGTGCTCTATCTGCGTGGCCCCGTCGCTTACCGCTGGCCCGACTACCGAGTGACGCACACTCGGCGTCTCGTGCGGCCTGGCGTGGCCCTGGGGGAAGGGTTAGCGGGCGGTGGAGGGGACCCCTGCCTAGAACCAGCCCGACCACTGAGCCATACGGCACTCAGCGTCCCGAGCAGCTGGTTCACTGACCTTGTGGGTGTGGGACGTCTGTGGAGATCGGATCTGCCAGCCGCGGAGGAATCTTCGGATCTTATGCGGGAAACGTTTCCGATCCAGGTGCGGGTGAATCTTCGGATCTTAAGTGGAGGACTTTTCGGATCGGGGATGGATGAAGCTTCGGATCTTGCGGGATCTGCAAAGGATTCGGATCTTACCGCAATCCCTCGCAATACCGAAGCGCGGTACACGGCCGCGCCCTTCGGATCGGATCTCCGTCAGATATTCTGGGAACCGAACCTCATACGCTGCGCCTCTGCCCTGATGCTCGATGCAGGCACAGAGTGCTCGGTTCGGTTCGGATCGTCTGGAACACCGTACCCTGAGACCGCGAGGGATTCTCAGAAGATGAAGCACGGCGGAGAAATAACACATCAGACGAGGCTGGATGCACTGCTAAATCTGGCTTTATTATTTACAGCTCGAGCATTTATTAACTTTACAGAAATTACAATACAATGGGAATCCCTGCCCGCCCTCCCAGGACCCATTGGCCCTTACCGATCGGGGAGTCGCCGATTCGGACCGGATGGTCCGAATCGGCCATTTTACGATTCGAACCGGATGGTTCGGATCGGCCATTTTCCGAATCGAAGAATCTGAACTGCGCCACAAGGTGATCGGAAAATGGTGGCGGGCAAGGCAGACAAAGGGAAAATACATTTCGCAATAAACCAACAGGGAACACTGTATCACACCACACATAATCACATCTAATAAAAAGTACTTAAAAACTCTGTGCGTGCCACCGCACCTAACTGTCCATGGCCAAACTAATGTCCGTGTGCACCGCCCCTGGCTGAGGGTGCTGGGCCATTCCGTGACACTCCTCCCCCTCCCCAAGGTCCGACGCACTCGGTTGGACCCCAACGGGTCGTACCGAGGTAGTCGGGGCTCCCCAATCCCCTGGTTCCCGGGCCGACTGTCGCGATATCCCATCTGCGTTACCGTTTTGCGACCCGGGCCGATATTGGATCGTAAAGTTGAAAGGTTGGAGAGCCAGGCTCCACCGCAACAGGCGGCCGTTCTCCCCCGCCACTCGGTTGAGCCATACCAAGGGGTTATGGTCGGTCATCACGGAGAAAGACCGACCGTAGACATAGGGTTGGAGCTTCCGTAGGGCCCAGACCAAGGCCAGGCACTCCTTCTCCACCGCAGCATACCCCACCTCTCGTGGCAACAGCTTCCGGCTAATGAACGCCACTGGATGATCCCCCCCGTCGTCCCCCACTTGACTCAGGACAGCTCCCAGTCCGAACATGGACGCGTCTGTGTGAACAACAAAACGTTTGTTATAGTTGGGAGCTGCTAGCAGGGGAGCTTGGGTCAGGGCGGCCTTCAATTGCCGAAAGGCCTGTTCGCACTCTGGGGACCACAGGACTTGGCGGGGCAGAGATTTTTTTGTCAGATCAGTCAGGGGTTTGGCCAGGTCACTGTAATGGGGTACGAATTTTCTGTAGTACCCCGCGGTACCCAGGAAAGCGAGGACCTGGGTCTTGGTCACAGGGGTGGGCCAATCCAGAATAGCCTCTATTTTAGCGGGCTCTGGCCGTTGTATCCCGCACCCCACCCGGTGGCCCAGATACTGTACTTCCGCCATCCCCACCTTGCATTTCTCCGGCTTCAGGGTCAGGTTGGCGTCCCTAATCCGGCCCAGGACGGTCCCTACATGGTCCAGATGTTCCTCCCAGGTCTGGCTATAGATGGCTATGTCATCCAGGTATGCGCAAGCGAATCCCTGGAGGCCATCGAGAAGGCGATCGATTAACCGCTGGAAGGTAGCAGGGGCGTTCTTCATCCCGAACGGCATGACTCGAAACTGGTACAAGCCGAACGGGGTGATGAAGGCCGACTTCGGGGTCGCCTCCTCGGCAAGGGGAATCTGCCAATACCCCTTGCACAGATCCACCGTGGTCAGGAAATGACCCCCGGAGATCTGGTCTAGCAGCTCGTCGACTCGGGGCATCAGATAAGCGTCCGTAATGGTACAATCGTTTATCCGCCGATAGTCGACGCAGAACCTGGTGGTACCGTCCTTCTTGGGCACCAGGACCACGGGCGACGCCCATGGGCTGGCCGACGGCTCAATGACCCCCAGCTCCAGCATCTCCCGGATCTCGGCCCGCATGGACTCGCGGACCGCTTCTGGGAGCCGGTATGCAGGTTGCCGGAGGGGTCTCTGACCGGGCGTGTCCACCTGATGGATAGCCTGGTCCGTGTATCCTGGGAGAGCCGAGAAAACCCCTGGGTAGGCGAGAAGCAGCTGCCGCGCCTGCGCCTGTTTCTCGGGTCCTAACTCCTCCCCCAGCTGCACTTGGTCCACCCCGGAAGGCTGCTTGGCTGCCCCCAGAAGTTCTTCCAACGGGAACGGTTCCATCTCCTCGGCAGCCGGCGCGCATATGGCGTCCACCGTCTCTAGCCGCTCATGGAAGGCCTTCAGCATATTGACGTGGAACGTCCGCTGGATTCTGGTGTCTGCGCAGCTAACAACCACATAGGTGCTACCCCCCAGCTGGGTTACCACCTTGTAGGGACCTTGCCAGGCCGCCTGCAGATTGTTCTGCCGCTGTGGCTTCAGCACCAGAACCTTCTGCCCCACGCAGAACGAGCGACTGCACGCAGCGCGATCGTACCACGCCTTCTGCTGAGCTTGGGCCGTCTCCATGTTCTCCTGCACGAACCCCGCGAGTTCCGCCAAGCACTCCCGGAGCTTCAGGACGTAATCCACCACAGGAACCCCATCTTCCTCCTGTGCCCCCTCCCACTGAGCCCTAACCAGATCCAGGGGTCCTCGCACCTGGCGCCCATTCAGCAGCTCAAAGGGGGAGTAACCGGTGGATTCCTGAGGAACCTCCCGGTACGCGAACAGCAGGTGGGGAAGATACTTCTCCCAATCCCTGTTCTAGTGCACAAAGGCCCGGATGAGCTGCTTCAGGGTTCCATTAAACCGCTCGCACAGCCCATTGGTCTGGGGGTGATACGGGGCGCTGTGCAGCGCCCTAACACCACAGAGACGCCAGAGCTGCTGGGTGAGCTCAGCGGTGAACTGGGTACCCTGATCGGATAGGATTTCTCGGGGAAACCCTACCCTCGTGAACACCCGGAGGAGCGCGTCCGCCACGGTGTCCGCCTGGATGTTGGCCAAGGCCACAGCCTCGGGATACCGGGTGGCATAATCCACTACGGTAAGGATGTACCTCTTACCGGTGGCACTGGGCCGTGGCAACGGCCCAACGATGTCGACCGCCACCCGGCTAAAGGGCTCCTGAATGATGGGCATGGGCCGCAAGGGTGCTTTCGGGTGATCCCCAGCCTTCCCAGTTTTCTGGCAAACTGGGCAGGTGCGGCAATAGTCGCGGGTGTCTTTGCTAAGGCGGGGCCAGAAAAACGCACGCGCCAACCTGTGCCGGGTTTTCGTCTGGCCTAAGTGACCTGCAAGGGGGATGTCATGGGCCAAGCGCAGAAGCTCCTGCCTAGGGCCCTGAGGCACCACCAACTGCTTCTGCGGGACCTGCTTCCTCTTGGCCCCCTCCCTCACGGTGTAACGGTACAGCAACCCATCCTCCCACTCTACCTTGTCCTTCCCTGGTCGTCCAGGCCCTGACCGGCGCGGTCCCGGTAGCCCTGCAGTGTGGGGTCGGTCTGGGTCTGGTGGCGAAGCGTCTCCGGGGTACTCCACGGGGAAGGGAGGTCAGGTGGGCAGGGAAGGGTCGGGTCCCGTCGGGGTATGAGAGGTGATGGCGGTCTGGGTGGCCGGGGGGTTTTGAGGTTTGGGGGTCGGGAGGTCTGGGAGGTCGGGGAGGTTGGGGGTTTGGGCGGTCGGGATGGTTTTGGTCGAGATCTCACCTGGGTCCCGTTCGGAGCGCCCCTGTCGTGGCGTTGGCTCTGTTGCCTAGTGGTTACCGGGGTAGCTGCATCTGTGGAGTAAGCGGAAATGAGCTGCCCCAGGTCGTTACCCAGGAGCACCTCGGCCGGCAGTTGCCTCAACAACCCCACCCTCACCTCCCTCTCTCCGTTCCCCCAGTCCAGGTGAACCCGGGCCGTCTCGAGCCGGAGCACCTTTCCCCCCGCCACCCGTACTGCAACAGTGCTTCGCAGGCGGTCGCTCGGCGGAACCAAGTGAGGCCGGACCAGGGTGATGGTAGCCCCGGAGTCCCGCAGCCCCTCAGCGGGCCGCCCGTTTATCCACACCGCCTGGCGGTGGTGACGGCGGTTGTCGTCCGCGGCGGCTTGCACGGGGTCGGCCTCATGCAGCTGCTCCCATTCCTCCGGGGCCTCCGGCCACGGAGCTTCGGCGTCGCAGCAATGGACCGCCGGCGACGGCCTGGCGGCCGGCCGGGTCAACTCCGGTCGGTTGGGGCAATACTGCTTGTAGTGCCCCTCCTGGTTGCACCCGTAGCACCGGACGTTAGCCATGTTGGTGGGCCGGCTGGTGGGCCGTGCTACCGGCGTCCGGACCGCTGGTGGTGGGGGGGGGGGGGGTGGGGGGGCGGGTAAAGCTGGGCGGGCGGCCAGGGACCGCTCCCCCCCCGACATCTTCCGAGTGTCCGTGTACTCGTCGGCCCAGGTGGCCGCTTGTTGCACTGTCTGGGGCTTCTTGTCGCGCACCCACTCCCGGATAGCGGAGGGCGTGTGCTCGAAAAACTGCTCGAGCAGCAGCAGTTGGGTAATCTCTGTTACCGTCTCCGCTTGGCTTCCCGAGAGCCAGGTGCGCAAGTCCCGCTGCAACCGATGCGCCCACTCCACGTGAGTGGCGCCACTGGGCCGGCGGGAATTCCGGAACTTCACCCGGCTGGCTTCAGGGGTCACAGCGAATCTGCTCAGCAGCGCCTTTTGACGTGCGAGTAACTGGTGGCCTCTTCGTCCGGCACCGTGCGATAAGCCTCGGCGGCCCGACCGGTCAGCTTGCACGCCAAGATCCTTACCCAGTCGGCCGGTGCACTTCATGCACTCGGCACAGGCGCTCAAAGTCTTGGAGGTAACTTTCTATCTCCTCCTCGGCTTCCCGGAACTCCTTGAACGCCTGGAACGGCACTTTGCGCCCAGGGTAACGATCTGACGGGGAACGGCTACTCCGTCGGCTTCGCACTTCAGCCAGCCGTAGCTCGTGCGCTCGCTCCCTCTCACGCTCCTCTTCCTGGCCGAGTTCTCGGACCAGACTCCTCATCTCAGCTTCCGATGGGGCCGGACCCATCATGGAGATCCGCTCCCGCATCTTCCGGCAAAAGTCGCTGTCTTCGGGCTCTGCGGGGACGGTGGCCGGCGCCATGTCCGCAGGCAACGCTGCGAACGCCGCCTCCTGATCCATCCTCTTCAACTCCTCCATCATGGTCTCCCGGCTCTTGGAGCCCGGGGCACCGTCCCGGTTCTCCAGCATGCCACGCAGGACGTCCCGCTTGTAGGCACTATACCCGGTCATGATGAGGGTCCCCCTAGGGCCTGCAGAGAGCGATCCCACCGCTGCCACCAGTATGACGGAATGGGATGTTGTTCCGCCTGCGGGTGTGCTCTATCTGCGTGGCCCCGTCGCTTACCGCTGACCCGACTACCGAGTGACGCACACTCGGCGTCTCGTGCGGCCTGGCGTGGCCCTGGGGGAAGGGTTAGCGGGCGGTGGAGGGGACCCCTGCCTAGAACCAGCCCGACCACTGAGCCATACGGCACTCAGCGTCCGGAGCAGCTGGTTCACTGACCTTGTGGGTGTGGGACGTCTGTGGAGATCGGATCTGCCAGCCGCGGAGGAATCTTCGGATCTTATGTGGGAAACGTTTCGGATCTTATGCGGGAAACGTTTCCGATCCAGGTGCGGGTGAATCTTCGGATCTTAAGTGGAGGACTTTTCGGATCGGGGATGGATGAAGCTTCGGATCTTGCGGGATCTGCAAAGGATTCGGATCTTACCGCAATCCCTCGCAATACCGAAGCGCGGTACACGGCCGCGCCCTTCGGATCGGATCTCCGTCAGATATTCTGGGAACCGAACCTCATACGCTGCGCCTCTGCCCTGATGCTCGATTCAGGTACAGAGCGCTCGGTTCGGTTCGGATCGTCTGGAACACCGTACCCTGAGACCGCGAGGGATTCTCAGAAGATGAAGCACGGCGGAGAAATAACCACATCAGACGAGGCTGGATGCACTGCTA
The DNA here is from genome assembly GCA_009667805.1 of Leptobrachium leishanense. Classification (NCBI taxonomy): domain Eukaryota; kingdom Metazoa; phylum Chordata; class Amphibia; order Anura; family Megophryidae; genus Leptobrachium; species Leptobrachium leishanense. Next base: position 56,145,302 of record CM019066.1, on the reverse strand, counting down.
AATCTGGCTTTATTATTTACAGTTCAAGCATTTATCACTTTCCACAAATTACAATACAATGGGAATCCCTGCCCGCCCTCCAGGACCCATTGGCCCTTACCGATCGGGGAGTCGCCGATTCGGACCGGATGGTCCGAATCGGCCATTTTACGATTCGAACCGGATGGTTCGGATCGGCCATTTTCCGAATCGAAGAATCTGAACTGCGCCACAAGGTGATCGGAAAATGGCGGCGGGCAAGGCAGACAAAGGGAAAATACATTTCGCAATACCAACGGGGACACTTCATTACACCACACATAATCACATCTAATAAAAAGTACTTAAAAACTCCGTGCGTGCCACCGCACCTAACTGTCCATGGCCAAACTAATGTCCGTGTGCACCGCCCCTGGCTGAGGGTGCTGGGCCATTCCGTGACAGGTTCCCAGACGATTAGCCCGAGATCCGATCTGAAGGGCGCGGCCATGTAACGCTCTTCGGTATTGGAAGAGATCGCGGTAAGATCCGAATACTTTGCCGATCCCGCCAGATCCGAAGCTGCATCCATAGAAGATCCGAAAAGTCCTCCGCAATCAGATCCGAATATTCCTGGAAAAGATCCGATCTCCGAAATCGGCCGGCCGCCCGCAGACGCACTCCACACCCGCAAGGTCAGTGAACCAGCTGCTCGAGACGCTGAGTGCCGTATGGCTCAGTGGTCGGGCTGGTTCTAGGCAGGGGTCCCCTCCACCGCCCGCTAACCCTTCCCGGGGTCACGCCAGGCCGCACGAGACGCCGAGTGCGCGTCACTCGGTAGTCGGGCCAGCGGTAAGCGACGGGGCTACGCAGATAGAGCACACCCGCAGGCGGAACAACATCCCATTCCGTCATACTGGTGGCAGCGGTGGGATAAGCTCTCTGCAGGCCCTAGGGGGACCCTCATCATGATCGGGTACAGTGCCTACAAACGGGACGTCCTGCGTGGCATGCTGGAGAACCGGGGCGGCGCCCCGGGCTCCAAGAGCCAGGAGACCATGATGGAGGAATTGAGGAGGATGGACCAAGAGGCGGCGTTCGCAGCGTTGCCTGCGGATATAGCGCCGGCAACCGTAGCCGCCGAGCCCGAAGACAGCGACTTTTGCCGGAAGATGCGAGAGCGGATCTCCATGATGGGTCCGGCCCCATCGGAGGCTGAGATGAGGAGTCTGGTCCGAGAACTCGGCCAGGAAGAGGAGCGTGAGAGGGAGCGAGCGCACGAGCTACGGCTGGCTGAAGTGCGAAGCCGACGGAGTAGCCGTTCCCCTTCGGACTGTTACACCGGGCGCAAAGTGCCGTTTCAGGCGTTCAAGGAGTTCCGAGAAGCAGAGGAGGAGATAGAGAGTTACCTCCAGGACTTCGAGCTCCTGTGCCGAGTGCATGAAGTGCACCGTGCCGACTGGGTAAGGATCTTGGCGTGTAAGCTGACCGGTCGGGCCGCCGAGGCTTACCGCACGGTGCCGGACGAAGAGGCCACCAGTTACTCGCACGTCAAGCAGGCGCTGCTGAGCAGATTCGCTGTGACCCCTGAAGCCAGCCGGGTGAAGTTCCGGAATTCCCGCCGGCCCAATGGCGCCACTCACGTGGAGTGGGCCCATCGGTTGCAGCGGGACTTGCGCACCTGGCTCTCGGGAAGCCAAGCGGAGACGGTAACGGAGATTACCCAACTGCTGCTGCTCGAGCAGTTTTTCGAGCACACACCCTCCGCTATCCGGGAGTGGGTGCGCGACAAGAAGCCTCAGACAGTGCAACAAGCGGCCACCTGGGCCGACGAGTACACGGACACTCGGAAGTTGTCGGGGGGGAGCAGTCCCTGCCCGTCCGCCCAGCTCTACCCGCTCCACCACCTCCACCACCCCCACCACCGGCGGTCCGGACGCCGGTAGCACGGCCCACCAGCCGGCCCACCAACATGGCTAATGTCCGGTGCTACGGGTGCAACCAGGAGGGGCACTACAAGCAGTATTGCCCCAACCGACCGGAGTTGACCCGGCCGGCCGCCAGGCCATCGCCGACGGTCCATTGCTGCGACGCCGAAGCTCCGTGGCCGGAGGCCCCGGAGGAATGGGAGCAGCTATATGAGGCCGACCCCGTGCAAGCCGCCGCGGACGACAACCGTCGACATCACCGTCAGGCGGTGTGGATAAACGGGCGGCCCGCTGAGGGGCTGCGGGACTCCGGGGCTACCATCACCCTGGTCCGGCCTCACTTGATTCCGCCGAGCGACCGTCTGCGAAGCACTGTTGCAGTACGGGTGGCGGGGAGAAAGGTGCTCCGGCTCGAGACGGCCCGGGTTCACCTGGACTGGGGGAACGGGGAGAAGGAGGTGAGGGTGGGGTTGTTGAGGCAACTGCCGGCCGAGGTGCTCCTGGGTAACGACCTGGGGCGGCTCGTTTCCGTTTACTCCACAGATGCAGCTACCCCGGTAACCACTAGGCAACAGAGCCAACGCCACGACAGGGGCACTCCGAATGGGACCCAGGTGAGATCTCAACCGAAAACCATCCCGACCTCCCAAACCTCCCAAACCTCCCCGACCTCCCAAACCTCCCCGACCTCCTAAACCGCCCCGACCGCCCGGACCTCCCAGACCGCCATCACCTCCCATATCCCGACGGGACCCGACCCTTTCCTTCCCACCTGACCTCCCGTCCCCGTGGAGTACCCCGGAGACGCTTCGCCACCAGACCCAGACTGACCCCACACTACAGGGCTACCGGGACCGAGCCGGTCAGGGCCTGGACGACCAGAGAAAGGACAAGGTAGAGTGGGAGGATGGGCTGCTTTACCGGTACACCGTGAGGGAGGGGGCCAAGAAGAAGCAGGTCCCGCAGAAGCAGTTGGTGGTGCCTCAGGGCCCTAGGCAGGAGCTTCTGCGCTTGGCCCATGACATCCCCCTTGCAGGTCACTTAGGCCAGACGAAAACCCGGCACAGGTTGGCGCGCGCGTTTTTCTGGCCCCGCCTTAGCGAAGACACCCGCGACTATTGCCGCACCTGCCCAGTTTGCCAAAAAACTGGGAAGGCCGGGGATCACCCGAAAGCGCCCCTGCGCCCCATGCCCATCATTCAGGAGCCCTTTAGCCGGGTGGCGGTCGACATCATTGGGCCGTTGCCGCGGCCCAGTGCCACCGGTAAAAGGTACATCCTTACCGTAGTGGATTATGCCACCCGGTACCCCGAGGCTGTGGCCTTGGCCAACATCCAGGCGGACACCGTAGCGGACGCGCTCCTCCGGGTGTTCACGAGGGTGGGGTTTCCCCGAGAAATCCTATCCGATCAGGGTACCCAGTTCACCGCTGAGCTCACCCAGCAGCTCTGGCGTCTCTGTGGTGTAAGGTAGCTGCACAGCGTCCCGTATCACCCTCAGACCAATGGGCTGTGCGAGCGGTTTAATGGGACCCTGAAGCAGCTCATTCGGGCCTTTGTGCACGAGAGCAGGGATTGGGAGAAGTATCTTCCCCACCTGCTGTTCGCCTACCGGAGGTTCCTCAGGAATCCACCGGTTACTCCCCTTTGAGCTGCTGTATGGGCGCCTGGTGCGAGGACCCCTGGATCTGGTTAGGGCTCAGTGGGAGGGGGCACAGGAGGAGGATGGGGTTCCTGTGTTGGATTACGTCTTGAAGCTCCGGGAGCGCTTGGCGGAACTCGCGGGTTCGTGCAGGAGAACATGGAGACGGCCCAAGCTCAGCAGAAGGCGTGGTACGATCGCGCTGCGTGCAGTCGCTCGTTCTGCGTGGGGCAGAAGGTTCTGGTGTTGAAACCACAGCGGCAGAACAAGCTGCAGGCGGCCTGGCAAGGTCCCTACAAGGTGGTAACCCAGCTGGGGGATACCACCTATGTGGTTGTCAGCTGCGCAGACACCAGAATCCAGCGGACGTTCCACGTCAATATGCTGAAGGCCTTCCATGAGCGGCCGGAGACGGAACCGTTTCCGTTGGAAGAACTTCCGGGGGTAGCCAGGCAGCCTTCCGGGGTGGATCAGGTGCAGCTGGGGGAGGAGTTAGGACCCGAGAAACAGGCGCAGGCGCGGCAGCTGCTTCTCGCCTACCGGGGGTTTTCTCGGCTCTCCCGGGATACACAGACCAGGCATCCATCAGGTGGACACGCCCGGACAGAGACCCCTTCGGCAACCTGCATACCGGCTCCCGAAGCGGTCCGCGAGTCCATGCGGGCCGAGATCCGGGAGATGCTGGAGCTGGGGGTCATTGAAACCGTCGGCCAGTCCATGGGCGTCGCCCGTGGTCCTGGTGCCCAAGAAAGACGGTACCACCAGGTTCTGCGTCGACTATCGGCGGATAAACGATTGTACCATTACGGACGCTTATCCGATGCCCCGAGTCGACGAGTTGCTAGACCAGATCTCCGGGGGTCATTTTCTGACCACGGTGGATCTTTGCAAGGGGTATTGGCAGATTCCCCTTGCCGAGGAGGCGACCCCGAAGTCGGCCTTCATCACCCCGTTCGGCTTGTACCAGTTTTGAGTCATGCCGTTCGGGATGAAGAACGCCCCTGCTACCTTCCAGCGGTTAATCGATTGCCTCCTCGATGGCCTCCAGGGATTCGCTTGCGCATACCTGGATGACATAGCCATCTATAGCCAGACCTGGGAGGAACATCTGGACCATGTAGGAACAGTCCTGGGCCGGATTAGTGACGCCAACCTGACCCTGAAGCCGGAGAAATGCAAAGTGGGGATGGCCGAAGTACAGTATCTGCGCCACCGGGTGGGGTGCGGGATACAACGGCCAGAGCCCGCTAAAATAGAGGCTATCCTGGATTGGCCCACCCCTGTGACCAAGACCCAGGTCCTCGCCTTCCTGGGTACCGCGGGGTACTACAGAAAATTTGTACCCCATTACAGTGACCTGGCCAAACCCCTGACTGATCTGACAAAGAAATCTCTGCCCCGCCAAGTCCTGTGGTCCCCGGAGTGTGAACAGGCCTTTCGGCAATTGAAGGCCGCCCTGACCCAAGCTCCCCTGCTAGCAGCTCCCAACTATAACAAACGTTTTGTTGTTCACACAGACGCGTCCATGTTCGGACTGGGAGCTGTCCTTAGTCAAGTGGGGGACGACGGGGGGGATCATCCGGTGGCGTTCATCAGCAGGAAGCTGTTACCCCGGGAGGTGGAGTATGCTGCGGTGGAGAAGGAGTGCCTGGCCTTGGTCTGGGCCCTACGGAAGCTCCAACCCTATGTCTACGGTCGGTCCTTCACCGTGATGACCGACCATAACCCCTTGGTATGGCTCAACCGGGTGGTGGGGGAGAACGGCCGCCTGTTGCGGTGGAGCCTGGCTCTCCAACCCTTCAATTTTACAATCCAATATCGGCCCGGGTCGCAAACCGGTAACGCAGATGGGTTATCGCGGCAGTCGGCCCGGGAACCAGGGGATTGGGGAGCCCCGACTACCTCGGTACGACCCGTTGGGGTCCAACCGAGTGCGTCGGACCTTGGGGAGGGGGAGGAGTGTCACGGAATGGCTCAGCACCCTCAGCCAGGGGCGGTGCGGTGACAGTGATATGGCCATGGACAATTAGGTGCGGTGGCACGCACGGAGTTTTAAAGTACGTTTATTTAGATGTGGTTATGTGTGGTGTAATAAAGTGTCCCCGTTGGTGTTGTGAAATGTATTCCCTTTGTCTGCCTTGCCCGCCGCCATTTTCCGATTGCCTCGTGGCCGTTATCAGATTCTTCGAATCGGAAAATGGCCGATTCGAACCATCCGGTTCGAATCGTAAAATGGCCGATTCGGACCATCCGGTCCGAATCGGTGACTCCCCGAACTGTAATGGCCAATGGGTCCTGTGAGGGCGGGCAGGGATTCCCATTGTATTGTAATTTGTGTGAAGTTGATAAATGCCTGAGCTGTGAATAATAAAGCCAGATTTAGCAGTGCATCCAGCCTCGTCTGATGTCTTTATTTCTCCGCCGTACTTCATCGCCTGAGTATTCCCCGCAGTCTCAGGGTACGGTGTCCACTTATATCCGAACCGAACCGAGCGCTCTGTGCCTGCATCTCGCATCAGGACAGAGGCGCAGCGGATGGTGTTCGGTTCCCAGACGATTAGCCGAGATCCGATCCGAAGGGCGCGGCGTGTACCGCGCTTCGGTATTGGAAGAGATCGCGGTAAGATCCGAATACTTTGCCGATCCCGCCAGATCCGAAGCTGCATCCATAGAAGATCCGAAAAGTCCTCCGCAATCAGATCCGAATATTCCTGGAAAAGATCCGATCTCCGAAATCGGCCGGCCGCCCGCAGACGCACTCCACACCCACAAGGTCAGTGAACCAGCTGCTCGGGACGCTGAGTACCGTATGGCTCAGTGGTCGGGCTGGTTCTAGGCAGGGGTCCCCTCCACCGCCCGCTAACCTTTCCCCAGGGTCACGACAGGCCGCACGAGACGCCGAGTGCGCGTCACTCGGTAGTCGGGCCAGCGGTAAGCGTCGGGGCCACGCAGATAGAGCACACCCGCAGGCGGAACAACATCCCATTCCGTCATAGGCGCATTCTGTATATAGTCACTGTGTTACATGTTTACAGGCGCATTCTGTATATAGTCACTGTGTTACATGTTTACAGGCGTATTCTGTATATAGTCACTGTGTTACATGTTTACAGGCGTATTCTGTATATAGTCACTGTGTTACATGTTTACAGGCGTATTCTGTATATAGTCACTGTGTTACATGTTTACAGGCGCATTCTGTATATAGTCACTGTGTTACATGTTTACAGGCGTATTCTGTATATAGTCACTGTGTTAAATGTTTACAGGCGTATTCTGTATATAGTCACTGTGTTACATGTTTACAGGCGCATTCTGTATATAGTCACTGTGTTACATGTTTACAGGTGCATTCTGTATATAGTCACTGTGTTAAATGTTTACAGGCGCATTCTGTATATAGTCACTGTGTTACATGTTTACAGGCGTATTCTGTATATAGTCACTGTGTTACATGTTTACAGGTGCATTCTGTATATAGTCACTGTGGTACATGTTTACAGGTGCATTCTGTATATAGTCACTGTGTTACATGTTTACAGGCGCATTCTGTATATAGTCACTGTGTTACAGGTTTACAGGAGCATTCTGTATATAGTCACTGTGTTACATGTTTACAGGTGCATTCTGTATATAGTCACTATGTTACAGGTTTACAGGAGCATTCTGTATATAGTCACTGTGTTACATGTTTACAGGTGCATTCTGTATATAGTCACTGTGTTACATGTTTACAGGTGCATTCTGTATATAGTCACTGTGTTACATGTTTACAGGTGTATTCTGTATATAGTCACTGTGTTACATGTTTACAGGTGCATTCTGTATATAGTCACTGTGTTACATGTTTACAGGTACATTCTGTATATAGTCACTGTGTTACATGTTTACAGGTGTATTCTGTATATAGTCACTGTGTTACATGTTTACAGGCGCATTCTGTATATAGTCACTGTGTTACATATTTACAGGTGCATTCTGTATATAGTCACTGTGTTACATGTTTACAGGTGCATTCTGTATAAGTCACTATGTTACATGTTTACAGGTGCATTCTGTATATAGTCACTGTGTTACATGTTTACAGGCGCATTCTGTATATAGTCACTGTGTTACATGTTTACAGGCGTATTCTGTATATAGTCACTGTGTTAAATGTTTACAGGCGCATTCTGTATATAGTCACTGTGTTACATGTTTACAGGCGTATTCTGTATATAGTCACTGTGTTACATGTTTACAGGTGCATTCTGTATATAGTCACTGTGGTACATGTTTACAGGTGCATTCTGTATATAGTCACTGTGTTACATGTTTACAGGTGCATTCTGTATATAGTCACTGTGTTACATGTTTACAGGTGCATTCTGTATATAGTCACTGTGTTACATGTTTACAGGTGCATTCTGTATATAGTCACTGTGTTACATGTTTACAGGCGCATTCTGTATATAGTCACTGTGTTACAGGTTTACAGGAGCATTCTGTATATAGTCACTGTGTTACATGTTTACAGGTGCATTCTGTATATAGTCACTGTGTTACAGGTTTACAGGAGCATTCTGTATATAGTCACTGTGTTACATGTTTACAGGTGCATTCTGTATATAGTCACTATGTTACAGGTTTACAGGAGCATTCTGTATATAGTCACTGTGTTACATGTTTACAGGTGCATTCTGTATATAGTCACTGTGTTACATGTTTACAGGTGCATTCTGTGTAAGTCACTATGTTACATGTTTACAGGTGCATTCTATATATAGTCACTGTGTTACATGTCTACAGGCGCATTCTATATATAGTCACTGTGTTACATGTTTACAGGTGCGTTCTGTATATAGTCACTGTGTTACATGTTTACAGGTGCATTCTGTATATAGTCACTATGTTACATGTTTACAGGTGCATTCTGTATATAGTCACTGTGTTACATGTTTACAGGTGCATTCTATATACAGTCACTGTGTTACATGTTTACAGGTGCATTCTGTATAAAGTCACAATGTTACATGTTCACAGGTGCATTCTGTATCTAGTCACTGTGTTACATGTTTACAGATGCATTCTGTATATAGTCACTATGTTACATGTTTACAGGCGCACACATTCTGTATATAGTCACTGTGTTACATGTTTACAGGTGCATTCTGTAAATAGTCACTATGTTACATGTTTACAGGTGCATTCTGTATATAGTCACTGTGTTACATGTTTACAGGTGCATTCTGTATATAGTCACTGTGTTACATGTTTACAGGTGCATTCTGTATATAGTCACTGTGTTACATGTTTACAGGCGCACACATTCTGTATATAGTCACTGTGTTACATGTTTACAGGCACATTCTGTATATAGTCACTATGTTACATGTTTACAGGTGCATTCCTTATATAGTCACTGTGTTACATGTTTACAGGTGCATTCTGTATATAGTCACTGTGTTACATGTTTACAGGTGCATTCTGTATATAGTCACTGTGTTACATGTTTACAGGAGCATTCTGTATATAGTCACTGTGTTACATGTTTACAGGTGCATTCTGTATATAGTCACTGTGTAACATGTTTACAGGTGCATTCTGTATATAGTCACTGTGTTACATGTTTACAGGTGCATTCTGTATATAGTCACTATGTTACATGTTTGCAGGTGCATTCTGTATATAGTCACTGTTACATGTTTACAGGTGCATTCTGTATATAGTCACTGTGTTACATGTTTACAGGTGCATTCTGTATTGAGGTATGTTAATAGGGAACTCTTAAAGGACTTTAGACTGGGGGAAGATTTGATGGCGTCTGGGAGGTTATTCTATAAATGCGGTGCTCTGTAGGAAAATGAGGATCGAGCCACTTTCTTTTTGTATTGTGGTATTGCAGTAAGGTGCTGGTCCTGGATCTGAGGTTATATAAATCCGATAGGCCGTGTTAGTCCAGATGCCAAAATCATGTGTATAGCAGTACGTAGTGATACCTTTTCTTTTGGACTAACGTTACATTTAAAAGACAAAAGCTTGTCTTTTAAATGTAACGTTAGTCGAATACAAAAGGTATCACTACGTACGGCTATACACATGATATATATATACACCCGTCAGTGATTATTCTGATGTGATGCTTCACAAAACACTAGGGGAAAACGTAATGAATCAAATATACGTGAGATTTCCAGCCATAGAAGGACAGAACGGTGTATACAGCAAGGCGTTACACGCACCGATGTTAGAGACGCAGCTTCTTTAGGATCATGTATAGCACCTTGGTGCTTTAGGGCAGTGTTTCTCAACTCCGGTCCTCAGGACCCACTAACAGGACAGGTTTGCAGGATATCTGAAACACAGCAGAGGTGACATCATGTTCTACTCAGTGATTGCAAGACTCACAGGGTTATTCAGAAAGCGGTGAAAAGCAGGAGAATGACTGGAGAATGAAAAATTCTAGATCAAAATAGCCGATTTGGAAAGTGAGATAAATGGGAGAATTTTTCTGGTTTGGCTACTTTGACCTAGAATTTTTCATTCTCCAGTCATTCTCCTTCTTTTCACCGCTCTCTGAATAACCCTGTCAATCTGCTTTTCCCCAAGGTGACCTGTAAAATTCGGCCAGTAGTGGGTCCCGAGGTTTGGAGTTGAGAAACCCTGCTAGGGTAGACACATGACCCCTTTTCCGCAGAGTAGATGTAGCTGTCAGCAGCCGGTTCCTCCAAATAGGGGAAACAACAGTAAAAATGGCTTTACATATAAAAAATAAACTCCATTTATTACAAATAAAAAGAGGTAATAACAGTCAGGACACAGATAAATAAAAACTAGAGATGTGCAATTCGTTTCGTTCTGAATCCAAATTCGGACGAAAATCACCATTTTTGGATCGATTCAGAGATTCATATGCTGCATTAATTATACTGCAGAGAGGCGCTTCCCAGCAGTGTGTGGATTCATATGCTGCATTAATTATACCGCAGAGAGGTGCTTCCCAGCAGTGTGTGGATTCATATGCTGCATTAATTATACTGCAGAGAGGCGCTTCCCAGCAGTGTGTGGATTCATATGCTGTATTAATTATACCGCAGAGAGGCACTTCCCAGCAGTGTGTGGATTCATATGCTGCATTAATTATACTGCAGAGTGGTGCTTCCCAGCAGTGTGTGGATTCATATGCTGCATTAATTATACTGCAGAGAGGCGCTTCCCAGCAGTGTGTGGATTCATATGCTGCATTAATTATACTGCAGAGAGGTGCTTCCCAGCAGTGTGTGGATTCATATGCTGCATTAATTATACTGCAGAGAGGTGCTTCCCAGCAGTGTGTGGATTCATATGCTGCATTAATTATACCGCAGAGAGGTGCTTCCCAGCAGTGTGTGGATTCATATGCTGTATTAATTATACTGCAGAGAGGCGCTTCCCAGCAGTGTGTAGATTCATATGCTGCATTAATTATACTGCAGAGAGGTGCTTCCCAGCAGTGTGTGGATTCATATGCTGCATTAATTATACTGCAGAGAGGTGCTTCCCAGCAGTGTGTGGATTCATATGCTGCATTAATTATACCGCAGAGAGGTGCTTCCCAGCAGTGTGTGGATTCATATGCTGTATTAATTATACTGCAGAGAGGCGCTTCCCAGCAGTGTGTGGATTCATATGCTGCATTAATTATACTGCAGAGAGGTGCTTCCCAGCAGTGTGTGGATTCATATGCTGCATTAATTATACTGCAGAGAGGCGCTTCCCAGCAGTGTGTGGATTCATATGCAGCATTAATTATACCGCAGAGAGGCGCTTCCAGCAGTGTGTGGATTCATATGCTGCATTAATTATACTGCAGAGAGGTGCTTCCCAGCAGTGTGTGGATTCATATGCTGCATTAATATACCGCAGAGAGGCGCTTCCCAGCAGAGTGTGGATTCATATGCTGCATTAATTATACTGCAGAGAGGCGCTTCCCAGCAGTGTGTGGATTCATATGCTGCATTAATTATACTGCAGAGTGGTGCTTCCCAGCAGTGTGTGGATTCATATGCTGCATTAATTATACTGCAGAGAGGCGCTTCCCAGCAGTGTGTGGATTCATATGCTGCATTAATTATACCGCAGAGAGGTGCTTCCCAGCAGTGTGTGGATTCATATGCTGCATTAATTATACTGCAGAGAGGCGCTTCCCAGCAGTGTGTGGATTCATATGCTGCATTAATTATACTGCAGAGAGGTGCTTCCCAGCAGTGTGTGGATTCATATGCTGCATTAATTATACTGCAGAGAGGCGCTTCCCCGCAGTGTGTGGATTCATATGCTGCATTAATTATACTGCAGAGAGGCGCTTCCCAGCAGTGTGAGGATTCATATGCTGCATTAATTATACCGCAGAGAGGTGCTTCCCAGCAGTGTGTGGATTCATATGCTGCATTAATTATACTGCAGAGAGGCGCATCCCAAAAGTGTGAGGATTCATATGCTGCATTAATTATACTGCAGAGAGGCGCTTCCCAGCAGAGTGTGGATTCATATGCTGCATTAATTATACTGCAGAGAGGCGCTTCCCCGCAGTGTGTGGATTCATATGCTGCATTAATTATAACGCAGAGAGGTGCTTCCCAGCAGTGTGTGGATTCATATGCTGCATTAATTATACCGCAGAGAGGCGCTTCCCAGCAGTGTGTGGATTCATATGCTGCATTAATTATACCGCAGAGAGGCGCTTCCCAGCAGTGTGTGGATTCATATGCTGCATTAATTATACTGCAGAGAGGCGCTTCCCAGCAGTGTGTGGATTCATATGCTGCATTAATTATACTGCAGAGAGGCGCTTCCCCGCAGTGTGTGGATTCATATGCTGCATTAATTATACCGCAGAGAGGTGCTTCCCAGCAGTGTGGGGATTCATATGCTGCATTAATTATACCACGCAGAGAGGCGCTTCCCAGCAGTGTGTGGATTCATATGCAGCATTAATATACTGCAGAGAGGCGCTTCCCAGCAGTGTGTGGATTCATATGCTGCATTAATTATACCGCAGAGAGGCGCTCCCAGCAGTGTGTGGATTCATATGCTGCATTAATTATACTGCAGAGAGGCGCTTCCCAGCAGTGTGTGGATTCATATGCTGCATTAATTATACCGCAGAGAGGCGCTTCCCAGCAGTGTGTGGATTCATATGCTGCATTAATTATACGCAGAGAGGCGCTTCCCAGCAGTGTGTGGATTCATATGCTGCATTAATTATACTGCAGAGAGGCGCTTCCCAGCAGTGTGTGATTCATATGCTGCATTAATTATACTGCAGAGAGGCGCTTCCCAGCAGTGTGTGGATTCATATGCTGCATTAATTATACCGCAGAGAGGCGCTTCCCAGCAGAGTGTGGATTCATATGCTGCATTAATTATACTGCAGAGAGGCGCTTCCCAGCAGTGTGTGGATTCATATGCTGCATTAATTATACTGCAGAGTGGTGCTTCCCAGCAGTGTGTGGATTCATATGCTGTATTAATTATACCGCAGAGAGGCGCTTCCCAGCAGTGTGTGGATTCATATGCTGCATTAATTATACTGCAGAGAGGCGCTTCCCAGCAGTGTGTGGATTCATATGCTGCATTAATTATACCGCAGAGAGGCGCTTCCCAGCAGTGTGAGGATTCATATGCTGCATTAATTATACCGCAGAGAGGTGCTTCCCAGCAGTGTGTGGATTCATATGCTGCATTAATTATACTGCAGAGAGGCGCATCCCAAAGTGTGAGGATTCATATGCTGCATTAATTATACTGCAGAGAGGCGCTTCCCAGCAGAGTGTGGATTCATATGCTGCATTAATTATACCGCAGAGAGGCGCTTCCCAGCAGTGTGTGGATTCATATGCTGCATTAATTATACTGCAGAGAGGCGCTTCCCCGCAGTGTGTGGATTCATATGCTGCATTAATTTAACGCAGAGAGGTGCTTCCCAGCAGTGTGTGGATTCATATGCTGCATTAATTATACCGCAGAGAGGCGCTTCCAGCAGTGCGTGGATTCATATGCTGCATTAATTATACCGCAGAGAGGCGCTTCCCAGCAGTGTGTGGATTCATATGCTGCATTAATTATACTGCAGAGAGGCGCTTCCCAGCAGTGTGTGGATTCATATGCTGCATTAATTATACTGCAGAGAGGCGCTTCCCCGCAGTGTGTGGATTCATATGCTGCATTAATTATACCGCAGAGAGGTGCTTCCCAGCAGTGTGTGGATTCATATGCTGCATTAATTATACCGCAGAGAGGCGCTTCCCAAAAGTGTGAGGATTCATATGCTGCATTAATTATACTGCAGAGAGGCGCTTCCCAGCAGAGTGTGGATTCATATGCTGCATTAATTATACCGCAGAGAGGCGCTTCCCAGCAGTGTGTGGATTCATATGCTGCATTAATTATACTGCAGAGAGGCGCTTCCCAGCAGTGTGTGGATTCATATGCTGCATTAATTATACTGCAGAGAGGCGCTTCCCAGCAGTGTGTGGATTCATATGCTGCATTAATTATACCGCAGAGAGGCGCTTCCAGCAGTGTGTGGATTCATATGCTGCATTAATTATACCGCAGAGAGGCGCTTCCCAGCAGTGTGTGGATTCATATGCTGCATTAATTATACTGCAGAGAGGCGCTTCCCCGCAGTGTGTGGATTCATATGCTGCATTAATTATACTGCAGAGAGGCGCTTCCCCGCAGTGTGTGGATTCATATGCTGCATTAATTATACCGCAGAGAGGTGCTTCCCAGCAGTGTGTGGATTCATATGCTGCATTAATTATACCGCAGAGAGGCGCTTCCCAGCAGTGTGTGGATTCATATGCAGCATTAATTATACTGCAGAGAGGCGCTTCCAGCAGTGTGTGGATTCATATGCTGCATTAATTATACCGCAGAGAGGCGCTTCCCAGCAGTGTGTGGATTCATATGCTGCATTAATTATACTGCAGAGAGGCGCTTCCCAGCAGTGTGTGGATTCATATGCTGCATTAATTATACTGCAGAGAGGCGCTTCCCAGCAGTGTGTGGATTCATATGCTGCATTAATTATACAGCAGAGAGGCGCTTCCCAGCAGTGTGTGGATTCATATGCTGCATTAATTATACCGCAGAGAGGCGCTTCCCAGCAGTGTGTGGATTCATATGCTGCATTAATTACGCAGAGAGGCGCTTCCCAGCAGTGTGTGGATTCATATGCTGCATTAATTATACTGCAGAGAGGCGCTTCCCAGCAGTGTGTGGATTCATATGCTGCATTAATTATACTGCAGAGAGGCGCTTCCCAGCAGTGTGTGGATTCATATGCTGCATTAATTATACCGCAGAGAGGCGCTTCCCAGCAGAGTGTGGATTCATATGCTGCATTAATTATACTGCAGAGAGGCGCTTCCAGCAGTGTGTGGATTCAATTGCTGCATTAATTATACTGCAGAGTGGTGCTTCCCAGCAGTGTGTGGATTCATATGCTGTATTAATTATACCGCAGAGAGGCGCTTCCAGCAGTGTGTGGATTCATATGCTGCATTAATTATACTGCAGAGAGGCGCTTCCCAGCAGTGTGTGGATTCATATGCTGCATTAATTATACCGCAGAGAGGTGCTTCCCAGCAGTGTGTGGATTCATATGCTGCATTAATTATACTGCAGAGAGGCGCTTCCCAGCAGTGTGTGGATTCATATGCTGCATTAATTATACTGCAGAGAGGTGCTTCCCAGCAGTGTGTGGATTCATATGCTGCATTAATTATACTGCAGAGAGGCGCTTCCCCGCAGTGTGTGGATTCATATGCTGCATTAATTATACTGCAGAGAGGCGCTTCCAGCAGTGTGAGGATTCATATGCTGCATTAATTATACCGCAGAGAGGTGCTTCCCAGCAGTGTGTGGATTCATATGCTGCATTAATTATACTGCAGAGAGGCGCATCCCAAAAGTGTGAGGATTCATATGCTGCATTAATTATACTACTGCAGAGAGGCGCTTCCCAGCAGAGTGTGGATTCATATGCTGCATTAATTATACCGCAGAGAGGCGCTCCCAGCAGTGTGTGGATTCATATGCTGCATTAATTATACTGCAGAGAGGCGCTTCCCCGCAGTGTGTGGATTCATATGCTGCATTAATTATACCGCAGAGAGGTGCTTCCCAGCAGTGTGTGGATTCATATGCTGCATTAATTATATACGCAGAGAGGCGCTTCCCAGCAGTGTGTGGATTCATATGCTGCATTAATTATACCGCAGAGAGGCGCTTCCCAGCAGTGTGTGGATTCATATGCTGCATTAATTATACTGCAGAGAGGCGCTTCCCAGCAGTGTGTGGATTCATATGCTGCATTAATTATACTGCAGAGAGGCGCTTCCCCGCAGTGTGTGGATTCATATGCTGCATTAATTATACCGCAGAGAGGTGCTTCCCAGCAGTGTGTGGATTCATATGCTGCATTATTATACCGCAGAGAGGCGCTTCCCAGCAGTGTGTGGATTCATATGCAGCATTAATTATACTGCAGAGAGGCGCTTCCCAGCAGTGTGTGGATTCATATGCTGCATTAATTATACCGCAGAGAGGCGCTTCCCAGCAGTGTGTGGATTCATATGCTGCATTAATATACTGCAGAGAGGCGCTTCCCAGCAGTGTGTGGATTCATATGCTGCATTAATTATACCGCAGAGAGGCGCTTCCCAGCAGTGTGTGGATTCATATGCTGCATTAATTATACCGCAGAGAGAGGCGCTTCCCAGCAGTGTGTGGATTCATATGCTGCATAATTATACCGCAGAGAGGCGCTTCCAGCAGTGTGTGGATTCATATGCTGCATTATTATAATCCGCAGAGAGGCGCTTCCCCGCAGTGTGTGGATTCATATGCTGCATTAATTATACCGCAGAGAGGCGCTTCCCCGCAGTGTGTGGATTCATATGCTGCATTAATTATACTGCAGAGAGGTGCTTCCCAGCAGTGTGTGGATTCATATGCTGCATTAATTATAAACCGCAGAGAGGCGCTTCCCTGCAGTGTGTGGATTCATATGCTGCATTAATTATACCGCAGAGAGGTGCTTCCCAGCAGTGTGTGGATTCATATGCTGCATTAATTATACTGCAGAGAGGTGCTTCCCAGCAGTGTGTGGATTCATATACTGCATTAATTATACCGCAGAGAGGCGCTTCCCAGCAGTGTGAGGATTCATATGCTGCATTAATTATACTGCAGAGAGGCGCTTCCCAGCAGTGTGTGGATTCATATGTATGACGGAATGGGATGTTGTCCGCCTGCGGGTGTGCTCTATCTGCGTGCCCCCGGCGCTTACCGCTGGCCCGACTACCGAGTGACGCGCACTCGGCGTCTCATGCGGCCTGGAGTGACCCTGGGAAAGGGCTTATGCGGGCGGTGGAGGGACCCCTGTGCCGAACCAGCCCGACCATGAGCACCACGTGCTCAGCGTCTCGAGCAGCTGTTCACTGACCTGGTGGGTGTGGGGACGTCTGCGGAGCGGCCGGCCGAATTCAGGGATCGGATCTGCCACGGGGAATATTCGGATATTTCAACGGAGGACTTTTCGGATCTGTTGGACTTTTCGGATCTGTGGAATCTTCGGATCCGTCGAACATTCGGATGTTCAGGATCGGGTGATTCCTCGGATCGGATCGCTCCTCATGGGATATACCGAAGCGCGGTACGCGGTCCGCGCCTTCGGTTCGGATCCCGGTCGAGTGTCCTTAGAACCGGCGGTCATACGCTGCGCCCCTGTCCTGATGCGAAATGCAGGCCCAGGGCGCTCGGTTCGGTTCGGTTCGGATCTCACCTCGAACTGCTCGGAATGTAAGCTGGACACCGCACCCTGAGACCTCGTGGGGTGCTCAGACAGTGTAATGCGGCGGAGAATAAAAGTCATCAGGCGAGGCTGGATGCACTGGTAAATCTGAGTTTTATTATTCACAACACAGACATTTTAAAATTTTACACACTTATGAATACAATGGGAATCCCTGCCCGCCCATACATGACCATTGGCCCTCGCTGGCAGGAGGCACCCCGGCCCCGATCCGCATTGGTCG